>WHYT01016952.1:47085-71455 GCA_009806455.1 Tetrax tetrax
TATGATAAAACTGCTTGTCCACTTTTTACCCCTCTTTAAACCCAAATTTTAAAACTATTTAAAAAAAGTGTTAGAAAATAAAGACATTGTTACATTTCATAGCTATATCCTGACAATCACTGAAGTATGAAAAAGCAACATTACTTATAGTGCAGAAATGAAAGCCAACATATAATAAAATTCAGCTGTTCACTGGAATGTAGGTGTCATATGGAGCCCTAATTAAGGTTAAATCGTCAGTCTCCAAGTAGTTTTACAAGTAATTGGACAGTAGAGGCCACAAATTTGCTTAATTCTACATGGTTCAATCTAAAATTAGATACTTTTTGGCTAGAAAAAAAATATAGCCATGAAGAAGAGCATTTTCATCTCAGTTAGAAGAATGTTTCAACATTAAGATTTCATAGAACATAAAAAAAAATAGCTTCTGAGTCATCTCTATAGAAGTTAACGGCTAGCTTTGAACACTTTATTTCACATACAAACAAAAAAAAATCATTTATGCTTAAATTTCAGCTTTTATTAAAAAACAGAATCCCTTGTTTCATTTAATGTTTTTTAGGAGAGCAAAACTCTGACTCATATTTTGACGTATCTACTATTAGCACAGTAGCAGTGAAGATGCAACTCTACAATGTTTAGGTAATTTCTCTTAACATTATAAACTGTGTAAGTGTTTACAATCTGAAGAGCTACTCTCTGAAGGGATTTTTTTCAACGGATACAGGAGACAAAATAGCTGCTGAATTTTCTCCCTTCCTCCCCATAAACAAAAATAACAGCACCTTTGTCCTTTTTTCGGAGGATTTCACTGACCTTTTTCCTTCCTAAAAAATTTTAGATGTCAAGTGTTTGGATGACATCAAGATAAGTGATGTGGTTGACATGCTGGAGGGAAGGGATGCAATCTAGAGGGACCTTGACAAGCTGGAGAGCTGGGCCTGTGTGAACCTCATCAAGTTCAGCCAGGCCAAGTGCAAGGCTCTGCGTATGGGTTGGGGCAATTCCAAGTGCAAATACAGGCTGGGAAAAGAATGGATTGAGAGCAGTCCTGAGGAGAAGGACTTGGGAGTGCTGGTGGATGAGAAGCTCAACACGAGCCAACAATGCAAGCTAGCAGCCCAGAAAGCCAACTGCATCCTGGGCTGCATCAAAAGAAGCATGGTCAGCAGCTTGAGGGAGGTGATTCTCCCCCTCTACTCTGTTCTTATGAGACTCCACCTGGAGTACTGCATCCAGCTCTGGAGCCCCCGGCAGAAGATGAACATGGACTAGTTGGAGACGGTCCAGAGAAGGGCCACAAAGGTGATCAGAGGGCTGGAGCACCTCTCCTATGAGGACAGGCTGAAAGATCTGGGCTTACTTAGCTTAGAAAAGTGAAAGCTCTGGAGAGACCTTATAGAAGCCTATCAGCACTTAAAGGGGGCCCTACAGGAAATGTGGAGAGGGAACTCTTTATCAGAGCCTGTTGTGATCGGATAAGGGGTAAGGGTTTTAAAGAGAAAGAGGGTAGATTTAGATTAGACATAAGGAAGAAATTCTTTAATGTGAGGTTGGTGAAGCACTGGAACAGGTTGCCTAGAGTAGTTGTGCATGCTCTATCCCTGGAAATGTTCAAGGCCAGGTTCTACGAGACTTTGAGCACCTTTGAGCAAGGTGTCCCTGCCCATGTCAGGGCCATTGGAACTATATGACCTTTAAGGTTTCTCTCAACCCAAACCATTCTATGATTCTGTGATTTTATTAATCTATGAAGCCAGGACTAAATTAATGAATAATCACTGAATATCTTAACCAGATTAAAAGCATGACTTTTGAAGTCATTACTTACAGAAAGTACCCACTGAAATTCAGTTCAGTGATGTGTGCATATGAGTATGACTTATTTTAAGAAATGGCTTGAATGAAAGAGCAATATAATAGATTATGATCATAATCAGATTTTTTTTATTATATAAATCTAAAAAATTCTACAAGGTATCAAAAATGTGAGGAATAAAATCTACTTTAACGATTATTTGCTGATCATCTAAATTCTCTCTGAGGAGAAATTAATCTTAATATCAAGGTAATATAACTTATTATTTGATAAGGTTATATTTTGGTATTGCATTTATTGTTTTCCAATCAATTTTTTTTCCTATTGTTGGTAAGCACCATGGATTCCTTGTATAAGTAATTATTACAAGATTGAGGAAAGGCAGTCTCATGTCTGGGTAACCAAGTCCTATAAAATAAAAATGTAAAGTAAAATATCTAATCTCTTAAAATAAAAGATTTTATGGAAAAGACCCCTGACACTTAAGACAGAGAATTCATTATATCCAAATAAGAATATGGCATAATAGTGTCAGCTATGTCTGGAGAGCTGACTTCGTTTTAAAATGTTGTTAAGGCCATGTATTAGAGGTTTTGTAAATGTTGATCATCAGAGAAACAGAGAAGTGATTTTAAAAAACATGTGGATGTACTTGATTAGAATATGTATCAAAGTTATTAAATCTGAGAAGCTTTTTACGAATATTAAGCCTTATAAAATACATAGCTAAACAAAAAAAAAAAAAAAAAAAAAAAAATAAAATGACTGAGATAGCCCAAAGCTGAAGTCCTTTATAAGTCAGCATTGTCCTTATTGCAAGCAATTCTTAGATGAACCAAGCATTGGTTTTACTCATGACCTTTCTCATTTTCCTGTAGGAGCAAATGCACATCATAGTATTTCTCCTTTTGTTTTATCACTCATTAATATTATCTGAGTGTCCTTGCTTATTAAAAAAAAAACAAACAACCAAAACACACTGCAGACTTAGACATTTTCCAGAGTAATCACTTTTTGACTTAATGATCTCATGAATTTAAATACAATACAAAATAAAACTAGTCCATGGTCTAAACTCCTTCTCTTGATGTGCCAATGAGTGATTTTTTTTTTTTTCAATCTCATGGCTCCTTCTTGCTCTATTTAATCAACAACATCTTACTGACTTCCTTCCGACTTTGACAGTTGAAGTCAAGAGTATGACTTAACACATCTAAATCACCTCATGGAAATACTACATATTAAATTGGATATCTAAAGCTACTATATTTTAAGCTGCTTTTAAGGTCAATATAGAAAAACTGATACCTCCAAAACTGGTTAATCTAATTTTACAAGAGACGCTTTTAACAGTTGACATATCAATCAATCTTTTAGGTGCTTATTTCTCTCCCTTTTGATTGTATGAGGAAATAAAATCACAAGGTCAAACTTAAGTCTGAGATGTCTAGAGTTGGGTAAGATGAGCCTTGCATACTGAAAGGTATTACAATTCTTTAATATTTTCCTTGCTCAAGTCCTTCACCGCGATGGAAGGGAGAAGGTGAAGAAGAGAGGATGAATAGTTTTCAGGAATGAGAGAGGTTGTGGGCATCAGAAACAAATAGTTTGAAAGAGCCAAGCTTTTCAGCTTGACTAAAAGGAGATTCAGAAGGTGAACTGGGCATTTCTGACCTAGACACTACAGAGGAAAGTGATAATTTCAAAATAGTTATTTGTGGCTTAACTGAACAGGGAAAAAGCAGACAAAAGAGAAACTGATTCAAGACAGGACTTGGTTTAGAATTTTCTTCTTTATGACCTGTATTTCATTCTGAGAACAGAACACAAGCCAAAATGCAAATATGATTTATCAAACTGGGTGGTGGTTGTTTTTTTTTTTTTAATGTGTGAGCATATAAATATTGCATTATTTCATATGCTGCTAATGGAATTTTCTTGTAATATCTGCCTTGAATTAGAAGAATTAGTTTTCTTAATTATAGATATGTCAGTCTGCAACCACAGTTTTGAGTCATTAAAATATTGTAGAAACTTCCATAACTCCCTTGTCTTTTTGTACTCAAGCTACAGTATACTAGGTTAATAAAATTGGTTGATCTTCTGCTCACAGAATTCATTACAAGTTGCATTCTACTGTTATTATAAAATATCAGTCTTTAGAGGTAATGTGCTGAAAAGTTTCAACTTAAGATTCAAAATAAACAGAATTACAGTCTTCTGATACTTATGGATGTATTATCTTCTCCCATTTTGAGGGAGTACCTAGACTTTGAAATCTACTCAGTTACCAAATTTATATATAAAAAAAAAGGATAAAACCAAGTCATTAATTCTAAATGAGTTGTTAAATTGTGTGATTTTTACTGAATATTAAAAGGAAAGAGAAAACAATTGAAAAAGATTACCCAGCTATCTTTTTTTTTTTCCCCCTTGATGTCATCTGGCATGCCTTTTTGGCTTTGCCCAGATATTTCTGGGCCGTTCTATGTATATTTATTTGTCCTCTTTCATGCAGAAATTCAGTAGGCTATGCATCAGCTTCTACAGTTACTGTTTTTCTTCTTCCAAACAGAAATCCCTTTTGTCCTGTAATTAAGTTGACTTTAAAGTTTACATAGGAGTAACCCTATGTTTGGTAAGAGCCACTTGAATTCAGTCCCAGATTTAGACAACTTAAGTGCGGGCAATGTGAACAACAGTATGTGAGCTGGGTATCCAATCATGCACTATACCAAGTGGATGTAAGGGGTCAATTAGGTCAGTAAACCAGTTGAAGTACAATAGGGGGTTAAGGCTTAGTCTTAGTATTCTAGTTGAGTGACTGTTTGTCTAATTATTTCTTTGTTCTCAAAGCAGAAGCATAAATCCGGACTTGTAACTGCAGTAATTTTATCGTTGCATCCAACACATATTTGTATTGCATCTGTGTTTCTGCGCCTAGAAATAGCATGGTATCTCATAAAATGTGAAAAGAACAGAAACCATCTTCCTCCCTTTTTTTTTTTTTTGTGGAATTTTTACCCTTTCTTAAATATGCTTTCCCAGAGGGGCCACCAACTTGGCTAGGGGCTCAACCATGCCCTGCGGTGGGTCCATTTGGGCCAGCTGGAACCAACTGTGTCTGACATGGAGCAGCCTCGGCTTCTCCTCTGAAAGGCTTCCTTACTAAAATCTTTGCATCTGCACCAAATACAGCATCACAATGGAATTTTAACCTGCTGTTCATTAAACAGTATCTAAGTAGCAATCTCCTGTGACAAGAAGAGCGAGCATTCAAATTCTAATTAGAAAAAAAAAAGAATCCTATCACTTTCAGAAAAGAAAGAGATGTTTCCTTCCTTTTTATTCCAACTGAGGACAGTAAGAGCATTTGGATTTACATGAGTACATTTATAGAAAAAGCTACAATTCACATTTACAAATTATATGGTCATTGATCCACAATTAAGGCAGGGTCACAAGGTGATTGTGAATAAATGTTGTCTGCATTTTAAACCTGTGGAAGCTTCTTGATGATGTAGGACCTTATTCTAGTCCTGGAACTTGGCAAATGCTCTCAGCATGCCCAGGATAGGTCTAGGATAGGTGCTTTCTCACATTTGCTCCGTTCCTTCTGTCTCTTAGTTTTTCTTACGTAGAAAATACTTACTTCAACTTTTACCCTTTCTAACTGAATACAGTTTTGTTCTTACTGGTGGCTGGCTGTTCTTGCAAAAATTTAAGAATATCTGTGTAGTGTTCACATTAATAAAATATCTGAAACCCTGATGATCTGAAAGTGCAGTCAGTGAATTGCAAGATTTTTCTTTTTTTCATACTCTTTCGCTATGGGTATGTTTGTATACTAATCGAGGACTTGGCTTGACCTATTTGTATGTTCGGTTTTAGTTTTTGTAACATACTTGCTATGTTTTGCACTGTTAAAGAAAGTAAAGTCAAATTGTGCACATACTCAGGCTCAGAAGTGTAGTAGTCCGTGCTGATTCTTAGCTTCTGTGGATATGGATGTGCATCAGTCATTGATGTCACTACCTGTCTTACATGACCTCAACCTCCTATCTGACATCAATGTGACCTTGGTGCTTGCTGCTCAGTACAACTGAACGTGACCTGACTGTTGCAGGTGAAAAACAAATGCCTATTATATTCATGGTTGTCAGGTTATGCATGGTGGCATAACAAATGAATTAAATTTTCCAGAAGGCCAAGGACATAAAGAGGTAACTATGACTAATGCTAGCCATCTTACATTGGGATGCATCTGAATCTGTTTAGCCAGTCAGTTTATAGAAAATATTTATCAGGCTGTTGCTATGTTACCTATTTGAAGTACTAGTATGGAATTCAGAAATATACTCAAGTTGCAGTTTAAATTTATTGTGTGATGCTTTCTGCTAAAGGAAACTGTACCAAAGCTGTAAGCTGTTTTCACTGTTCCCTAGTGCAATTCATTTTCACTTGAATTAAGTATGGAAACCTACACTGCTTAGGTTTTTTTTCATTTTTCAAATTTCATTATGATTCAACTTCTTAGACACTTTACATCATAAAGACACATAGAATTTTGCTTTGTCTAGAGAAACAGCAGATTTTTTTAAGAAGTCTTACAAAGAAAGTCCTGTAGTAGAACTGCCTCCTATGTCTTCAGCGATGAACAATCCAGGAAAATTGAGACTGATGTATTCTTCTAGTACTCTGCCACTTGCATGTCAGGATAATGATGTCTCATGATTACCAGTGTCACATGTTTCTGATACTAAAGGAGAGATGCTTACATATTTCCTGTCTTTAATCATTCATCACTGCTACTCAGTTTATTTCTGTATTGTACTCTCACTTGAATCAAGACAGCTGAATATAAACCATCTGTAAGACTGTAGTGGTATAGCTTGCTGCAGAAAACAGCATCCTTCGTCATAACTCAACTATTGCAAAAAAAATATTTTATTTTGAAGAAGATAACATGAAAAGAGGAAGCAATAGATGAAAAAATTTCTGATTACTATATTTATGTGTACTTTGTCCAAGAATAGATACAGTTAGAGAATGTTTTAGCTATTGCTGTGCCATGTGAAAGCCTCTTCTGCTGCTCATGCTTCCCCTCTAGCAAGTAGGCTGGGGATGCACAGGAAGCTGGGAGAGGACACAGCTGAGACATCTAATTCCAACCAACCAAAGGGATATCACATACCATATGACAGTTTGCTCAACAATAAAGCTGAAGGGGAAGGGGCACGGTGGGGGGCATTCAGAGTAATGGCATTTGTCTTTCCAAGTAATCGTTACACATAAAAGAGCCCTGCTTTCCTGAAGATGGCTTAAAGTCTGCCTGCCAATAGGAAAGAAGGAATTAATTCCTTATTTTGCTTTGCTTGCTTGTGTAACTTTTACTTTACCTACTACATTGTTTTTATCTTAGCCCACAAGTTTTCTCTCTTTCCCCCTTCTGATTCTCTCCCTGATCCCACTGGGGGTGGAGTGAGCAAGCAGATGTATGGTGGCAAGCATCTGTATGACTGGAAGAGAGGGATCATAACCCCCATTTTTAAAAAGGGGAACAAGGAAGACCCGGGCAACTACAGGCTGGTCAGCCTCACCTCCGTGCCTGGCAAGGTCATGGAGCAGATTCTCCTGGAAACCATGCTAAGGCACATGGAGAGCAAGGAGGTGGTTGGTGACAGCCAACATGGCTTCACCAAGGGCAGATCGTGCCTGAACAATTTGGTGGCCTTCTATGATGGGGTGACAGCATCGGTGGACAAGGGACGAGCAACGGATATCATCTACCTGGACTTGTGCAAGGCATTTGACACTGTCCCGCACGACATCCTTCTCTCTAAACTAGAGAGGCACGGGTTTGATGGATGGACCACTCGGTGGATAAGGAGTTGGCTGGATGGTTGCACTCAGAGAGTGGTGGTCAACGGCTCAATGTCCAAGTGGAGACCGGTCACCAGTGGCGTCCCTCAGGGGACCGTGTTGGGCCCGGCCCTGTTCAACATCTTTGTCGGCGATATGGACAGTGGGATAGAGTGCACCCTCAGCAAGTTTGCCGATGACACCAAGCTGTGTGGTGCCGTCGACACGCTGGAAGGGAGGGATGCTATCCAGAGGAACCTGGACAGGCTGGAGAGGTGGGCCCATGCCAACCTCATGAAGTTCAACCAGACCAAGTGCAAGGTCCTGCACCTGGGTCATGGCAATTCCAGGCACAGACTGGGCGGAGAATGGATGGAGAGCAGCCCTGAGGAGAAAGACTTGGGAGTCCTAGTGGATGAGAGGCTCAACATGAGCCGGCAATGCACTCTTGTGGCCCAGAAGGCCAACCACATTCTGGGCTGCATCAAGAGGAGCATGGCCAGCAGGTCGAGGGAGGTGATTCTCCCCTGCTACTCTGCCCTGGTGAGACCCCACCTGGAGTACTGTGTCCAGTTCTGGAATCCCCAACATAAGAAGGATGTGGACCAGTTGGAGAGGGTCCAGAGGAGGGCCACGAAGATGATCAGAGGGCTGGAGCACCTCTCCTACGAGGACAGGCTGAGAGAGTTGGGGCTGTTCAGCCTGGAGAAGAGGAGGCTCCGCAGAGACCCGATAGCGGTCTTCCAGTACCTCAAGGGGGCCTACAGGAAAGATGGGGAGAGACTGTTCAGTAGGGCCTGTTGTGATAGGACAAGGGGTAATGGGTTTAAATTAGAGGGAGGTAGATTTAGACTGGATACTAGAAAAAAATTTTTTACAATGAGAGTTGTAGAGCACTGGAACAGGTTGCCCAGAGAGGTGGTGGCCAGGCTGGATGGGGCTCTGAGCAACCTGATCTAGTCAGGGATGCCCCTGCTTCTTGCAGGGGGGTTGTACTAAATGACCTTTGAAGGTCCCTTCCAACTCTAGCCATTCTATGATTCTGTGATTCTATGGTGTTCAGCTGCCTACTGAGGTTAACCCAACAGATAGTCACTCAATGTAATACACAATATGTCAGGTCAACTCAATATTGTTTGGTGGTTCATAGAGGTTAATGAAGAATAAACAGAATATGTTTTGTAATCAGTGCACAAATGATTAGTACAATGCCACACATTCTCAATAATGAAAAGAATAGTAATATTATATTGATGTTAATAATACAAAGGGAAAACATGTCTTCTGAAGATCATTATGATTAAAGCTTAGGTACACTGAATTCTGTGAAAAGCCTATTTGCTGGAGAGTAAAAGAAGGCCAGCTGGTACAAGTTACATATTCTGCCTAACACAAATACACTGATCTTGAATGGTGTAAGCTTTCCTACTTATTTTCTATTACACATGTATTTATTAACATGGAATTCTCTTCATCGGCCTCTGTGTCACTCTTTAAAATTATAACCAATGACATCTCTACGTTTGTACTGTTTGTCTTAGGCAAAAGGAAAGTTTAATTTTTCCTTTTAATATCTTGCTTTGCAAGACTGAAGAATGATCTCTCTCAGGAGAGCAGACTTGATACAGAATGGAAATTTCAATTAGATAGCAGGAAAAACCTGGCATACTCAATATTATCAATGCCAAATATCCAAAACTGAGTTAGCCTTTTCAAAAACAGAAGCTTGGCTCAGTATTTAATTGAGGCATAGGACGAAACTCATACTAGTGGCAAATAAGTTGTGGTCTTAAGCTTACTTAGAATAGTTTTAGAACTAAAGAGAGTTCTCAATGGCTGTCTTTTTTTTTTTCTAGTTCTACCCATTCCTTAATAGTAGTGATTGTGTGGTGAGTTCACCTTGGATGGCTGTCAGACCTCCACCCAGCCACTTTCTCACTCACCCTCCTCAGCAGGACAGGGGGAGAAAATACAATGAGAAACCTTGTGGGTTGAGGTTACTCAACCAAATTACCAGCATCAAGTCCAGTCCAGGACAGAGAGAACACTGATCAGTTACCATCACAACACAAACAGACTAGACCTGGCAAAATTAATTTAATTTATTGATGATTGATAACAAAGTGAGATAGTAAGAAATAAAAACAAAATTACAAACATCTTCCTCTGACCTCCTCTTCTTCCCCAGCTCTATTTCACTCCTGACTCTTCTACCTTTTCACCCTCCCCTGAGCAGTGCAGAGTGTTGGGGAATGGCGGTTGTGGTCAGTTCATAACACTGCCACTTTTTCCTCCTCATACTCTTCCTCTACTCCAGTATGGGCTCCTGTGGGCTGCAGCTTCATTCAGGGTCCACCTGCTGCAACATGAGGTCCTCCATGGGCAGCAGAGTGGATGTCTGCTCCACCATGGTCCTCCATGGGATGCAGGGGTGAAACTTACATTACCATAATCTTCTCCATGGGCTGCAGGGTAATCTCTGTTCTGGTGCATGGAAGCACTTTCTCCTCCTCCTTTACTGACCTTGCTATCTGCAAGGCTGTTTCTCTTACAGCTTCTCACTTTCCTCTCCCATAGCTGCTGCAAAGTAATTTTTACCCTTTCTTAAATAGGATATCACAGACGACAACCAGCATCACTGATGGGCTCAGCTTTGGCCAGTGGTGGGTCCATCTTGGAAACGGCTGAAACTGGTTTTGTCTGACATGGGGGCAGCTTCTGGTGTCTTCTCACAGAAGCCAGCCCTGCAGTGCCTCCATGGCTGCTACCAAAACCTTGCCATGTAAACCCAATAGAGAGTGGTATTTCTGTTTGTATATTCCTGAATCACAGAGTATGCAAGACCCTGTACAGGAGATGACACAGGCTGTTTTAATACATTTATGATGCAAGCTCTCAAGATTCTCTTAAGAAGCACAAAAAATATTGAACAATAATACTATTTTATCAACATGGTTATTAGAATTTATTATGGATAAGGCTGCACTGTTTCTATTCAGATCTTCCAAGCTAGTCTAATTCAGGAAAGAGAGAGAATGAAACAAAGCTGTAGTTTATAATGAAAAACAAGAAGTATTGCATTTTCACTCATATTATTTTATTGTTATTTCTATTGGAAAAGAAACTCACTTAAGATCTATAAGAAAGCCAAGATAATAAATTTTTCTCCTCTATAAAGTTTGCAACCACACTTTACAGTTTCAGCACAGTGAAATGATGCGAGTCGATGGCAAAAACATTGTCTCTGGCCATAAAAAGCAGCTGACTCATGGTTCAAAGTATTAGTTTTCTCTTGCATAAAGCCAAGTTACAGTTAGTGGCTACAAATATGTATCTCGTACAAAGTAAAAAAAAATGGAAATACTTGTCATCCTGAAATGTACATATGAGGATTGCACAAATAATTGATGTTAATCCACTTCATACAGATAACTTCCACTGAGGTAAAACACTTTGAAATAACAGTTAAATCAGACTTTGCCTATTCATGGTAAAGAAGATCATTAACCACAATAAATCCCTTTGTTTTCTTTCCTGTTCAGTTGACATCAAATTATGCCCTTTTGATGTTACTTTTTTTTTTTTTTTCTCTTCTAAAGATTAGTCATTAATAAAGGCTTAGGTACATAAAAGTAAGGGTAGAATTGCAATATTTAACCTAAGAACTCCTTAAATCAAACAGTTTAAGTTATCATCCTTAAAGTATTTTAAGTTTTATAAATCTTATGTTATTATATTACCTTTTATCCTTTTATATGGGAACTCTATTTGTATTGGTTTATTCCAATTGTAGTGGTACAATCATTGTGAGGTTATTTGAAAGAGAGAATAAGAATGTATTAACTTTACACTATCAAAAGAAAGCAAGTGAATATTTTTGTATTAAGTAATGTGAACAGACATAATTTTTTAAAGATTACATTTGTCAGTTGAATTCAGTACACACGTTGAATAATAAATATATAAATAATAAACAGCAGACAGCTGTTGAATATCTTAAAGAAAATAGTTAACTAGGAGTATTATTAACAAATAAAGTTGTTTTTTTTTTCCCTGAAAAAAAACAATGAATGCTCTTCTCACTTATTAAAATCCATAGAGAAATGTCTCCCTACTGTCACTGAATGCAACAGAATTAATGATGATTCACTTACACTTGGTGCAGTGTTGTGCCTGAGGTAATTTAAAACATTTCAAGTGATCAGGGACAGTTGCAGGTGTCTGTTTACTTGTATGCTTTGTGGGAGGGAATTTGTTATATTTAGTAGATAAGTAAAATTCTCCTGCTTTGTCATTCACTAACCTACAGCAGGAAAATTTGCTACCCTGAGTATCAGGATACATGCTTAAAGTATTCACTCATAAATAGTGAGCCCTAGTTTCCAAATCCTTTTCCAATGACCCTTTGTAAAGAATTAAAATGCCTGAAAATATGTTCTGCAGTATAGTACCATAGAAGATATCTTTGGTTGTCTGAGATGTCCCCTGGGTTTAAGAAATATGTCAGCACCTCTAGAAAAATTGTATCCTGGAGAGACAGCTGCGAAGGTATATAAAATTAGATTGACAGCTATGTTTAGGAATCTGAATCTCACCATTTATTTATTCTTCAATTACTCTTTACTAAATAAATAATACAGAAATTGTCCAAAGAACAGACTGGAGTTCAAAAGTCCTGTACCATCTAAACATTGAATTAGGGAGTTAACCTACATTTTTTTTCAGACAGATTTTTCTCTCACCTGTGTATTTCTACGAAAAGAACAGCCATATAGTCTAGTTTATGTAACTCTCCTGGGAAGAGACATGAATGTACATTTTTGCAAACAAAAAAAAATACAGTAAGATTTTTCTAATTAATAGTCTTGTGGATAAAAAAAAGATTTCTCCTCCCTCCTCTAGTTTCTGCCCATATAGCTATGATATGGAACGAATCTGAACACACAGGTTAAGTCTACCACACATAGGACATACATCAATCAGATTTTTTCAGCTTAATTTGCCATGTATTTTGTGAATGTTGTTCTCCCTGAGATAATAAATTCCCAAAAAAGTCTCTCTTTGGTTTTGGTCTGCCAAGACATAGCCACAAACTGAGTGTCTGGCTATTTGTCAGAAGCAGGGCTCTGAACCAAAACAATTTTTTTTTTTCTTGCGTATTCGGGAGTTAGCTAGTAATCTAGCCTTTATTTTGAGGATTCTGATTTTAGATGGAGTTTCCATGTACAATCCAGAAATCCACAGATTTTCCTGCATTGGAGGACCATAAAGATGATGTGCTGATTGCTGGAAAGAGATGTGTACATCTAGATTTCAAGAGGGTACTCTAGAAAGCAAGCTGCTGAGCAACTTCAGCCATGGCTGAGAAGAGAAATCAAGAAAGGAATAACTTTAAGAGCATGAGTACTGTAGAGTGTGGGCCCTATGGCTCCAAATGTAAGACCAGCTTTCACCTTTCAGATCATTAAATCATTAATAAGAAAGTCCAAAATGACTCAGAGGCTTAATAAAAGGTCTTCCCATAATTTTAACATAGAAAATTTTAAACATAAAATTTTGATAATTTTATTTGCCTATAAGCCTAGTTTCCTGCTATTCAATATATCAAGAGTTGCCAGCAGTTTGGCAGAATTAAAGAAACCTAAACTCAGTTGGGATTCTCATACTTGGGACTGGATTCAAGCTAACTTGTGTCATTTGGAAATTTGGGATGGATTTCATGTCATCTAACTTTAGACCTTTACCCATGAGGATGTTTACGTCTGAATGTGTACCTTTTATTATCAATGTGGAGAAATAAATAATTTCTAGTTTATGATATGTGTGACAGATACAGACTTCAGCATTAAGGGTGTCTAAATGAAAGCAGTTAGGTAGGAATCGAAAACCCCTAGAGGGCTGGGACTTCAGAGACTTCTTGAAGTGCTTGCTATCACCCAGTTTAGGCATCTTCTGTTTAGTGTTCTGATAGTTGTGAATCCAATCCCATTTGAATTCATAATTACTAGACACCTCAGAGTGAATTAGAGCTATTATTTCAGTCCTCATATTCAGGCCACTAAAACGGGTATGATGCCATGGAGTGTCCTCAGGCTCATGTCTTTTTATGTAGGATACGTCCTTTATGTCCCTTTATCATTGATGGTGAGACAGAAAATATTCCTTCAGAAATTTTCCAGATCATATCTTAGATAATAAAACATATAATAAAAATTGCCATGTGTTTAAAGTAATTGTATTTCGGTCGAATTCTGTTCTCTGCTCCTGAAGAAAACAGTTGTCTCTGGATAAGAGACAACTTATTTGCAATTGAATAGAAACTTCTCTATCTGACTCACATTTCTAGTGACTGTTACTAGAACATCACATGACGTTGACAATCAGTGTATTATTTTATTCCTCAGGGTTACTTGGCTAATGTAGAATTCTGCAACTTAATTAGCTCATTTCTTAGTTTACACTTTAGTCTGCTTTTCATTCCTACATGCCATTTAAATTACTGTGGTAGTTTAACCCAAGTCACCACACAGTTTCTTGCTTACCCTCTCAGTTGGATGGGGGAGAGAAAATGGGAAGAAAGGAAAAGTTGTGGGTTGAGGTGAAGATAGTTTACTAGAACAGCAAATTAAAAGTACAATACTAACAGAATATAAGGATACTAATACACAGAAAATGAACAATGAATGATTTCTCACCATCTGTTATCCAAAAGACCGATACAGCCCGTCCCGAGCAGTGATCATGGAAATAAAACCGGGCAGCAAGCAAAGGAGTGAAAGGGAGCCAACAAGGTAGAGGGAATGAAGGAGCAAGCAAGCAAGAGGTGGAAGAAGAGGAAAATGTATGCTCCCACCATGGGCAATCTCCACTCATATATAAGCATGATGTTTATGGCATGGAATACTCTCTTTGGCCAGTTTGGGTAAATTATTCTGTCTGTCTTTCTTCCTGCACCTGCACATTACCAACACTTGGAAAGCCCAACAGTGTCCTTGGTCTCATTCACAACAACTCATATCATCACGATGTTTTATCAACATTCTTCACAGCCAAAATCCAAAACACAGCAGACACAGAGAGGAAAATTAACTCCATTCCTGCTGAAATCAGGACAACTACAAATGATATGATCTGAGAAATATGACGGTTTAGGATTTTTATTTATTTTTTTTTTTAATTCAGAAAGTTTATCTTGAAGATACTCTGCTGAAGTCTATACATGAAATACAAAGCAACTAATCAAAGAGTGTATTTTTCAAGACTGTGTAGCATCCATCTGATTTTTGAGTACTTTTTTGCATGGCAACTATAATAATCTTTTATGTATACAAAAAATAATGAAACTTCATTAGCATACTTAGGGGAAAAAACAGTCAATCTCAAAATCTCACTTGAAGAGGGATTCTTCATAATAGGTTATAATATAAATTGAGTTAATTTCACTAGTTAGAATGTACACTTTGACTTCAAGTTAGTCTACTTTTAATTTTGAGTCATTGTAACTTTTTTTTTTGCCTCTTAAACTGAAGAGGTTTTTATTTAATCAAATTTCCCTGACAACATTGATAAAGATATGATAATTTCAAATTCCTGCTGATCTGTTATAATCCTTTTTTTCATACTTAAATATTGTAAACTTCAGTAAACCATGAATAGTCATGAATAAATTAATAACCTTTTCAAAAAGAAATAAATACAATAATTACTCTAGACAGATGGAGTGAGCCTAAAAGAGCTTGTTGGTGCTATTCCTAGGAAGATGCTAAAGGAAAGCAGCAGGGTAGCTTGTTTGTGACTGATTACAAGTGTTGGCAGATGCTGCAAGTCATGGAGAAGGCATTTCAAGAGAGTCACAATACAGTAATTACAAGATAAAACAAGATCAGAGACAGTATAGCAACATGTCTCCACATTGCTCTTGATATAAGGTGAGCAGAGTGGGAAGACTCCTGTGAGAAGAGTGAGAAGACTCCTCTCCTGATGAGAGAGTGTTTGGAGAAACTTGTAGAATCAAAACATTTGTGCCCTATCGGTGGTCTAGGGACTTTGTAACTGAAATGGTTCCATTTTGCATAAACAATAAAAATATTTCCTGTCTAGAAAACACATATACATATGTAGTAATATATAGAATCATAGAATGGCTAGAGTTGGAAGGGACCTTCAAAGGTCATCTAGTCCAACCCCCCTGCAAGAAGCAGGGACATCCCTGACTAGATCAGGCTGCTCAGAGCATCATCCAGCCTGGCCTTGAATGTTTCCAGGGATGGGGCATCCACCACCTCTCTGGGCAACCTGTTCCAGTGCTCTACAACTCTCATTGTAAAATTTTTTTTCCTAATATCCAGTCTAAATCTACCTCCCTCTAATTTAAACCCATTACCCCACATCCTATCACAACAGGCCCTACTGAACAGCCTCTCCCCATCTTTCTTGTAGGCCCCCTTGAGGTACTGGAAGACCGCTATCAGGTCTCCCCAGAGCCTCCTCTTCTCCAGGCTGAACAGCCCCAACTCTCTCAGCCTGTCCTCAAAGGAGAGGTGCTCCAGCCCTCTGATCCTCTTCATGGCCCTCCTCTGGACCTTCTTCAACTGATTCATGTTCTTCTTATGTTGGGGGCTCCAGAACTGGACACAGTACTCCAGGTGGGGTCTCACCAGGGCAGAGTAGAGGGGCAGAATCACTTCCCTCAACCTGCTGGCCACGCTCCTCTTGATGCAGCCCAGAATGCAGTTGGCCTTCTGGGTGCAAGGGCACATAGCATGAATATATGGCACATATATTCATATATATGGCACAGGGGCACATATATGCATGAATAGAGAATATTTTGCTCTAATAAATACTTCTTCTACTTTAGGTAAAGTGGAAGAGTTTCAGCCAAACAAAAAAAAAAAAAACAAAATTAGGAAAAATTCTTCAGGAATATACTATAATCTGGGATTTAGAAGACCTGGAGGGAAATGCCTAATGTAGTCATTTAAACTGAGGTCTTGAAACAGGATTTTTTTTTAATATTCCATGTAAGTACTCACCTCAGAGAAATACTGCATATAAAGAATAAGGATACAGCTTTAGTGTGTAACCTAGGTTAACAAGCATATTTTAACATTAACAATCACTTAAGATTTCCAGTCTTGAGACCTGCAATAATTAGGAGCCTCATTAATCATTCCTTTCAGAAGTTGTATGTCTATACACTGGACCAAAGATGAAATTTACATACATCTAGAAAAGGTGTAATTTTGATCCATTGTTGCTTATGAACAGATCTGTTTCTTATATTTAAATGGACATGTTAGATGTTAAAAAAAAAAATAAACAGCAAATTTCCTTTTTTTTTTTTTTACCCTATTAAAAATATCATGTTAGTTTGTCATGGTTTAGCCCCACAGCTAAAACACCACACAGCCCCTGTATGTATAGGAAGCAGAAACTGTAGATTAAAAAAACAAAAGCAAAACCAAAACCAAAACAAACCCCAGACTTGACTTTCTACTCCTTAAAACATTCTACCACTTGAAAAGATTTATTTTCATTATACAGGATATCAAAGTGGAGAAAAACACAACAGGTGAAATTATAATTATTAACGAGGACATAAGAAAAGAGACAGTAAAAATAATCTAGCCCACAAATACAAAGAAATTACTTGTTAGTAAAAGGAAAATAATTTATAAAATTAGTGACTGCACTTGTTAATAAATTCCTATGGAGGACATGGGACAGTAATGAGAGAAAGACAGAGTCCACATCTCAAACTTAATGAGCAAAGAAGCTGACGGTAGAAGGGTTAGGTAAACAAAAGCTGTAATAGAAGTTCTAATAGAAGCTCTAGAAAAAGTTCTGTTTTCATCCATCTGGATAAGTACAACTCATTAAAATTGAGCTGCTTGTAAAGCACTGAAAAATGAGAGAGAGAGTCACGTTCTCAGTGACTGAGTGATAGATAAACTCATTGGACTAGAGAAAACACTACAGGGAAGGCAAATAAACTACTAAATACAATGTAGATAACACACACTCCTCCTACTACAGGACTATTTTGATCTAAGAATATTGTGCGGTATCCAAGTAAACTTTCTGCTTAGTATTATACAGTTGTTAATTTCTAAGTGCTTTAAACTGTAACATTTGAAAGGACTTGGAAGAATTTCTGTTTTTTCCTGCTTCTCTGAAAATCAAAAATATTTCATATCCCTTTCACTGACACAGAGATAGTTCTGACAGTGACAGGAAACTATGTAAATCATGTGGCCAAGTGTGTTTTGAATCCTCAGAAAGCCTTCAAAAAAATCACTTTAATGATCAGTTGCTCAAATACCAGTTCAACTGAGTGACACATATCTATGTTCTCAAGTTATAAAATATTTAACTGCTAGAAGTTACATGTGCTCATGTATTTTCAATCTACATGCACTCGGGTGATCCCTTTGTAACCTAAAACTGCCTCTGGCAGTACTAGTCTGCTAGGATTTTATTTTTTGGTGGTTTTATTTTTTTTTTGTATCTTCTAAAATGAAGCCCATATTTATTTAGTAAAGAATCAGAAAGCCCCTCACCACTGAACTGTAACTAGATAATTTATAGTGGATTATGACTATTGTCATTTACTGCACTTAAGTATCTTTTTTTTTATATATAAAATATCTTATAGCTGTATAATAAAATCATTATGTATCATAATAAAATTGCTTCACTGTACCAATTTGAATTAAGTAATTTCTGTCCAAAACAGTGAACACGTTGCATGTCCAATATTGAAATGCATTTTTGGGAACTGAAAAAAGAAAAAGAAGAAAAAAATGTAACATTCTGTTTAAACTTTCTGGGCTAGTTAGAAGACTATGTTTTTGTATCACTAGGTATTCAAAGAAGGAAAGAGACTACATAAACTATAATTTGATAGGAGAATGTCTATATGTATGTAAGGATGCATGTTTGCATGTAACAGACAGCAAAGTGATAAAAAACATTTGGTGAGAGTTTTGTTGAAGATTCTCGAAAAGTCTCGAAAATTTTTTTTTTAGGATTCTACATCTAAATCTTTCCCTGTTTTGCTTATTTGTGCTGAACAGGTGATTATCAGCAATGATATTGGCAACTTTGTGTTGAAAAAGAGAAACAAGTAATGAAAGAAACTTATTAGGACTTAAGATCTCTTGAAGACACATGACAGTTAGCACCTGACACTGACACTGCGTTTTTCCTAGGTTTTGACTTCCTGGTCATTTAGAGTTTTAACCTGACAAGAATTTGAAGTATGAATCATTTTCAGTCCCTAGATCTGTTCTAGTTTTGCTGAACATCATGCAAAAGCTGCCTCTATACCATTTTTGCCATTCATGTACCAGTCTGCCTACTGTTGTTTAAATTTCTAAAGTGAGATTTCTAAGTAAAGTAACAGAATTTACTGTAATTACTAATGACTGTGAAATGCTGAAGACCATGTATTTAAGTGCTAAAGAACATGAAACAGAGATTTGATAGAAATAGGTGCTTTCTGTTTCTTTTCATGTTAAAAATTTTACACAGGTTGCAGGGCTTTCCCAAATTGACTTTTTAAACTAGATTTCAGTTTTCTGGAGCAATTGAATAACTACTATAGAAAACATGCTCCTAAAGGGTCAACAGGAAATACTGTTAGGTTGTCAACAGGAATGCTATTAGACCATGCTGTTTGTTTGTTTCATCCTTATTTTGTACTGGCTTTGATTAGCTTAATTAAAGTACAAGGTAATTCTGTTAATATGATACTTTGATACATATCAAATCAATTTTAATAGCTAATAATTCATTACTTTAGTAGGTTCTTTATGAAGTCAGTGTTACATTAACAATGAAAACGATTCACAATTAACATTTTATTCTTTTGCTTGGAAGTATTGGTGAATATAGAAGATTCATATATGCAAGAGATGATGGGCTTTTTATATATGATGCTTGATTTAGGAAACATACCTTGCTGGTTTTTTATAAATAGCAACATTTATAAGCTTGAGGGAGATCTGGGTTTTCTGAGGGGGTGATTCTTTTTTTTGTTTAATTTTTTAACCATACCTATAATATCATATCACACCATTTATAGAAGTGGTCTTGCTGGTAAATACTATTCACTAGGGAAAAAAAGAAAAAAGACCAAAAAAAAAAGAAAAGAAAAAGAGAGTAATCTATATACCAAGTATCAAGTTTTAAAATTCAGTTACTTGCTTTCAATTTGTGTGGATTACAATTACCAACATAACAGGAATATAAATCAATTTAAAAAGGAAAAGAAAACCAAGAATTATCACATAAGGTAAGTTGTTTGTAAATCTTTGTTTAAAAAGGTGAAGAACAACAATTTTTATACTGGAGAGCAGAAGAGCACGAAAGGTTTATGGTTTATGACCCTTTCAAGGGGCTTTTAAAGTGTGAAGATGCTTCTTGATGCAAAGATTAAATTCACAGCATGTTATATTTGCTATAAGTGTGCCTTTAAATAATTTTAGGAACCAATTTTTTAGTTTTCAGAAACCTTGGAAAACACTCAGAGCCTTGAAAATGAATTGGATAGGTATTTTAATCTTTTATAATGAAGTTTAATGTTCCAAAAGAAACAATAAAATAATATGAAAATTCTGCAATTTGTATTAAATATGAAATAGGAATTTAGTATTGAGCTCATTACAGTATATGGAAATTTTAAGTACTCTTGGGGGAACGACTCTAAGAAAATTGTGTTTCATACTAGTAAAGTCACAGACTGGATACAGCATTTCAGATAATGTTCTTTAGGAGGAAGGGGAGAAAAAATGTGAAAATGTTCATGTAGACAATGTCTATTAGCATAGAGGAGCTTACATTTTCTGTGTCTTTACTTCACTAGAATGTTTAACTCAATGGGGGCATTTCGTAAAGAAGTTAGAAGATTCAGTTAACTTAGAGAATTAGATATTCAGATATTTATAAGAATAGGCTATGACTTGGACCCTGTCTGTCAAGATGGGTGCTCAGGACAGGAGAAGCAATGTGTTCAATTGTTAGGCACCAAAAGCAGCTTCGTTTGGGTCATCATTGCACTCATCTTGTTCCTTGCAAAACTTACTCTTCGTTGGTTCAGGTCGTTCCTGCTACATTACTTCTTACAACATACTACTCGCATCACACATTTTTCCCCCAAGGTTAAACCTTGAGGCTCACACCGGATCTCCCCATCCTTCCACATTATCCACCAAGTATATTTAGGTCCTTAAGTGAAGACAATCCCATGAATGAGTTTGCCTTTTCCCATAGGAGGAGCAATCCACACCACCTTTCCCAGCCACTTCCCTATGGGCACCACAGGGACCTTGTGTCTTCCCGTGTATGTAGATGTTTTGTTTGTGCAGGGCCAGGATGGTTAGCAGATCCTCTGGTATTAACCAGCCAAGTGGCTTCTGCTAAATTTGTATCCCAGTGTTATCATGCCCCACTGCCTAATGCTAGCCTAATGCTCTCAACATAGTCTTTAACAATCCATTACATCTCTCAAGATTTCCAGATGCTTGTGCGTGATAGAAGATGTGATACACCTTGTTTTCCTTGTCCACTGTTTCTTTTAGTACTACTGGTGCAATTACTATAGTTCAGAGAATAACAGAATCATAGAATCTTAGGGTTGGAAGACACCTCCAAGATCATCAAGTCCAACTGTCAACCTAATGCCACCATATCCACTAAACCATGTCCAGAAGTGCCACTTCTGCACATTCTTTGAACACCTCCGTGGATAGTGACTCCACCACTTCCTTGGGTAGCCTGTTCCAGTGCCTGATCACTCTTTCAGTAAATAAATTTTTCCTAATATCCAATTTAAACCTCCCCTGCCACAACTTGAGGCCATTTCCTCTTGTCCTATCAGAAGTTATTTGGGAGAAGAGACCAACAATCACCTCCCTACAACCTCCTTTCAGGTTGGAGAGAGCAATGAGGTCTCCCCTCAGCCTCCTCTTCTCCAAACAATTTCAGTTCCCTCAGTGTCTCCTCATAAGACTTGTTCTCCAGACCCTTCACCAGCTTTGTTGTCCTTCTCTGGTGGTTGTTTGAGTTCCTGCCTCAACCATAGTCCTCTGAGAGTACTGAAATGTGGCTTGATAGGCACAGGTCAGGCCCCAGTACAGTGCTAGAAGCTGCTGGTTTTCAATTGAGTAGGGAAGATACCCTTCTATCAGGTAGTATATCAGTTTGCCAGGGTTGCTTGCCTGTTCAGGTGTAAAGCCAGGAACCTGCCCAAATTCTTCCACACACCCTGCCATCCAGGGACTGGCTGCCGCAGGGCACATTTCAATGTCACATCAATCAAAAGTTGTCTTCTCTTACACCAGGCTGACACAATATTCCACAAATGCCCTAATATGCCTAACTGTTAATTAGTAGTGTTGAACAGCTCATGTAAGGGTGAACAATGACCTCAGGTACCTGCATACTATCTATATCGACCCTGGAGAAGTATTCCCATCCTTGCCAAAAAACAGATCTCCCACCACAGCAAGGCCATCAGTGCCAGGGCAAAGCACATAGACATTGTTTGCACATGCTCCCAAGCTGAGCAAAGTAAAGATATAAGAAGTGAAGCCGAAAAACTCCATGACCTGCACAGGAGCTTTTAATTTAATAACTACTAGAGCTATAGTATACTTAATACAAAACTGCCATTGTCTCATTTCCCACATTGAGCGTCAAGAAGGACTGTGGTGGGTTGATCTAGGCTGGATGCTAGGTGCTCA
Source organism: Tetrax tetrax (assembly GCA_009806455.1). NCBI lineage: Eukaryota > Metazoa > Chordata > Aves > Otidiformes > Otididae > Tetrax > Tetrax tetrax. The sequence goes on from WHYT01016952.1 coordinate 69,514, forward strand.
CCAAGCCGCTCTATCACTTCCCTCCTCAGCAGGATGTAAGGGAAAGAAAATAAGATTGAAATAAAACTCGTGGGTCAAGATAAAGGCCTTTTAATAAGGCAAAAGAAAAGGCTGCATGTGGAAGCAAAGGAAAACAAAAGATTTATTCTCTACTTCCTGTCAGCAGGTGATCAGTTACTTTTCAGGAAGAAAGGCTTCAGTATGCATAGAAATTGCTCCGGAAGACAAATCTCGTAATAACGAATGTCCCTCCTCCTTCTTTGTAACTTTTATGGCTGAGCAGACATCATATAGTACGAAATATCCCCTCGGTCATTTTGGGTCAGCTGTCCTGGCTATGTCCCCTCTCAAGATCTTGCCTACCACCTAGCCTACTGGTAAAGGGGGAATGCTGGAGAGATGACCTTGATGCCAAGAGAGCACTGCTTAGCAGTAGTCAAAACACTAGTGTGTAATCAACACCTTTCTAGCTACCAATAAAAAGCACAGCACTATGAGGGCTTCTATATGGAAATTAACTCCATCTCAGTCAGACCCAATGCACTCACTATGATTGCTGCTCTTTCCACTAATGTCTTAAGCTTATTATTTCGGATATAACGTAAATTATTTCTGGTTTTCTGGTTGAGTTAAAGCATCCATGGTATGACACCTAACACTACAAAATAATGTAGTAGATAAAGAGAACAAAATGCAGGTGTAAAATACCACCAACAGTTGTATTTTTAGTATATCCATTCTAATACATATAAGAGGCCCAGGAGTGAGTTAAAACACCAGGCCTTTGACAAGTTAGCTTGTTTAAATATTAATTCAGTCTTTGTCAGCCCTGTTTCAGACACCTCCAAAAGGCTTGTCCACAACAGATCTGCTCTAGGGTGAGGTAACTGAACAGAGTGAACCTGACTTGGTCTGTACTATATGGCTGGAAAATCACCACGATCCTTCTCTTACATAGCAGAACGGGCACTCTTCATCAGGTTTAACATTTCTGACAGTCCTTCAAAACATCAGTAGAAAAAAAAGTGTTTTGCTAAAATAAAAATAAAAATAAAAAAATTCCATTAAAATAGGAGAGAAGCTATCAAGGCTAAATATTAATGAGAACCTCAAAATTATATGTGTTCTTTTATTTGAATACTTTTGGTGCCACCCACTAAAGAGATATCATCTTTATTTCTCTTTGCTCCTGTCATCATAATCCTGACAAAAAGAATTTGGGGCAGATATGTCCACCTTTACTATCGTCTCAAAAGAGTCATGTTTACTTTTACTTGCTCACAAAGAATTAGTATTATGCTGTGCTTTAATCCCAGTTATAAAGCATCAGAAAACACTATTAGTGAGTTGTGTTTGTATAGAACTCAAAGGTCACAAGTGTGAAAAACCTCATTTAGGAATTTCAGCTAGCAGGATAAGGCATCCAGCCTTACAATTTGTTTAGAACTTAGCCAAGCACCGAGACGCTGATCCTATTTACTGAGTAGGAAGGCAGGAATTGCATATCCATAGTAGGATTTATATAATTCTTAAAGATAGGCTTTGGTTACAAAGGAAAGCGATTTTCCAAATTCCAGTAGCATTCCATGAAATGGAATTTAGTCCCCATTCCATGAATAGAATGTAGCCCCTGGATCTGAATCCAGAAAACTATTAATATCTTTCACCTCTTTGACTAAACTATGGAAGGTGAGAGAATATCTTTAGAGCTAATGTAAATATCAGATGAGTATTAATATATTGCCATTCTCATTTATGCATTTTACAATTGTAAACTTTCCTGTCATAAGGTTTTGAATGATAACAAGCAAATACTGACATTTCTTTTGTCTTACATGAGAAGGGAAGGTGCGGGAAGGTGCGGGAAGGGAAGGTGCGGGAAGGTGCAGGAAGGTGCAGGAAGGGAAGGTGCAGGAAGGGAAGGTGCGGGAAGGTGCAGGAA
>WHYT01016952.1:90223-117565 GCA_009806455.1 Tetrax tetrax
CAGAAAACCTCAGCTATTCATGGCTGCAACCTGGGAATTAGTCCTTCAGCCCTGTAAAGACCCAGAATGCATGCTTTTTGCCTATTTAGCATTTTCTTTGCTTGCATACATGCAAGGCAGACAAAGAGAAATTCCCTCTTCTTTGCACGCATATACAGATGCATCTGGGATACCGTGCTGGTTTTGTGTAGCAGGTGGGACTACACTGCAGCTTCTGTGAAAATCTGATAGAAGTTTCTCCTTTGTGCAGTGGACCTAGCTGGGTCTAGGATGGACCTACCACTGGTCAGGATGACAGTGATACTGTCTTTGTGGTAACGAATTTAAGAATGGGAAAATAATAGTAATAATAATAATAAAAAAAAAAAAAAAAAAGAAGCAGAAGCAGGAGGCAGAGAGGGGGAGGCATGAGCCTTGTGGGCCTTGCAGCCCTCACTCTCTGGCCTCCCGCTGGGCATCTCTCTGGGGCCAACTTAGCCCAGCCCAGACTGGCTGACAGAAGTGAATATTTATATGTCAGTCATCATCCTCCACACCAGAGAGGCTTTAACCACTTGGCTTTCTTGATTGCAGCTCATGTTTCAAATTCACGGCTAACTTGCGCGAGAGTGTCCGTGGTCCGGTCCACCCCTCAATCACCAGCACATCTGTATGTTACATCTCTTCCCTCATGGCCTGAGGTGTCATGGGCCCACCGAACTAAAAATAATTTAGCCTTATGTTGCCAGTCCAGATCCACTTAAGTCACTTCAATCTTAGCCTGATACACCTACTGGTTGTTTCGATGTTCTCCTGTGACCTGATTCTTAAGTACTTGGGTATCTATGTGACATACTTTTACAACCAGCTTCTCTAACCAGGAGCAATATCTTGTACATTACAGCAGCCCAGATGGGTTTGCCTCTGCTCTGACAGTTTCTCTGCTTCCACTGCTTTAACCACCACCACAGAGCATTTGTCACTATTCATGAATCAGTATAGAGACAAAGCACAGGCCAATTTTGCCTCTTTGGAATAGCCGCAGCACTTTTCTTTCAAATATTCTGTCACTTCATCAGGATCCTGTAGTTGTTCAGAAGTGAAATTCAAAACCATTGGAGGTGAGAAGTTCTCTAGATACCTGCCCACATTCTCCCATATGTCACCCATGTCACCTGTGGCCATGCAGCCTCAGGGCACATCTCTGGGTAGTATTCCGAAAAAGTCTTTTTGTAACCACAGACAAGACCTAGGACACATTCAGGAAATATAGCAATAAGAGCATGCTGGCTTGAAGATCCCCTCCAAAACTTGCAACTAGCCTAAAGGAGAAAGGTACGCTGAAAGAGTGGGGGAAATCATCTACATACAGATATCAACTTAACTTCATCACCATTGAGGTTATTGTATCATAAGCCAATATTGCACAATATAAGAAAATTATAGTCTTCACCATTCTACCCAAGTTGATAAATAGCACCATGGAGAATACAGAGTACATATAAGAGTTTACATAACACAACCACGTGACCAACCAAAGCAACATTATGACCAGTGACTATTTAACTAATAAAACAAGTGGATATAACAAATTTTGTTTCAACTCACTTTGGTCAGATTTGTCATTGTATCTTAACCCTTCGTGCCCCATGTTGGGCACCAAAAAGCACTGTAATAGTTTAGCCCCACTCGGCAGCTAAAATACCACCTTCCTCCCACCCATCATCATGGGGTGGAGAATCAGGAGAAAAAGAAAGGCAAAACTCATAGGTTGGGATAAAAATAGTTTAACAGAACAGCAAAGGAAGAGAAAACAGAGAGGAGGAGAAAACGCAATAACAATAACAAAATATATTAAGCCTATGATTCACAGTACAATAACTCAAAGTGGATCCTGATCCCCAGTTCACTCCCAAGTAGCAAAAAAAAACCCCTTAGTGCCATCCTCACATTGTATACTGAATGCGAGCTCACTTGGTATTGAATATCCCTTTGGCTAATTTGAGTAAGATATCACAGATGTTGGCTAATTGGTAAGCTATCCCAGCTGTGTCCCCCTCAGCTTCCTGTTAAAATTGACTCTATCCTAGCTGGAACTAGGACAGGTGCATAAACATTTCTTCTGTCTTCCTGAATGTTTGCTTTTTCTGTCTCATTTCTGCCTTACAATTTACTACAATATCTACAGAGTGACATGTGTCATTAGTATTATGTTTCTGTCTGCTAGGTAAAATAGACTGATAAATTCAATGCAGTCATCTCCAGTATAATTCACAATGTTAAACTTAGGTGCAACTTAACTATCTAAATGAAATACTTTTTAATATAACATTAATGAGAAAGGATGAATTTTTCTAAATAATTTGTATGTTCTAGATGGATGGTGCCACTACAGATAGAGAATATTCAGGCTAATAGCTGTGTTATAAAAGCTGCCCAGCTGAAAGGGTAGTACCTGAGCATGCTTCTTTCTCATGTCTGAATCTGCTAAATACTCCAGATGGTTGGAGGGTAAACAAAAGAGCTATTAATGTTTTGAGAGATAGATTCATAATGTTGACATGGTGGTAGTTACTGTATTGAATTGTGAGTGTTAATAAAGCTTTCTAAACATTTCACAGTCAAGGACTTGGTGTACATCTGTTCAATGAATACTAGCATCTGAAGCCTTTACACTGCAATACATTCTTCATAATATGCTCTGACTTACCTCCAGGTATAATTTAATAGATAAGGAGGTTTTGTGTGTCATATTTGCAAATTAAATATCATTACCTATTTAGAAGTGTAAATAATATAATATAAAAGATACGTATCAGCTATTACTTCAACAATACAAATAATTAAACTTTATCAGGCTACTTATACATTCCAGCTTTCCTTCTGCAGAATACAACTCAGAAAGTTACTGATTTTCAGTAACTACAATAAAATTCTTCAGAGGGATAATCAAGCTGAACCAAAACAGAAAACAACATCCCTGATCCAGAGACTTTCTGCAACAGTGTATGAAGGAATGTGCTGCAATAAAAGTCAGGTCTATTAATTCATTTCAAGTAATATTAGTTTGCTTATTTTTCTGTATGCTTCTACACTTCTACACTTGCAACTCTTCCAGAATTAAAATGGAGATTTTTTTCAAAACATGAATGTATATATATTTTTTAAATTGTCTTTTATTCACAGCATTTTGTATACTATCATTAACTATAAAATATAAAATAGTTTTTTCATGTGACATGACTTGACAGCAGATATCATTTCATATAAATCCTTTGTTTTCAATCCACAGCACTGCAAAAAAAAAAAGATTATCCTAAATTGTAGAGGGATTATGACATTCAAACATGAACACTTTGAGAGTCTTAATACTTGGTTTTGACACTTTCTCATTTTTTTACAAAGATTCAAAGAAGTAACTAGTAATTTTAATTTTCAACCCACTGAACACTGCCTTTTCTCCCTTAGAAATAATAAAACCCAATCAAGATATAAGCTTTGGCTATTCGTCTTATTTAATGTTCTCAATATTATTACCACCATGCTATTTGAATACTTAAACATTTAAAATATCACTGCTGAAAACATCTGATTCAATAATATCAACATTTAACAAAAAAAAAAAATGTTAACAAAAATGGTAAATCACATAAAAGAATGCATACTTATTGGCTTTGCTGTAAACCAGATACTTTTACACAGTAATTATGAGGAAATAAAAGAAAAAATAGCAAAACTATGGTATTTTATTCTGTTTCTTTTATGCAGAGTTTTTTTTTTTCACCAAAAACTATTGTTACATGTATCAGAAGTGTTCAGTAAAGGCCAATGTGTTATTAACACTGAGCAGTACTTAGACTTGAATAAGCATTTCATTCTGTGGGACTGAGCAAAGAACGGCATTCTATTTACTGTGAATATAATTAAATGAATTTATTCTTCTCATCAGAAAGCAAAGTAGCTTTTACATGAACACACAAAAAAAAAAGAAATAGATCCTCCCATTAGTTTTTCTTAGAAAATATTGAACTGCAGAGAGCTATACTGTAGCTCTGAATTCTGTACTTTTCTTTCTCATTTTATTTTAAAAAAAAAGCTTCTAATTTGAAATAGCTTAAAAAATGTAATAAACCAACATGGCTTTTCAAGTAATTACTGCAAGCGCTTCTCATCATGATTTCCTGAAGGAACAAAAGGGGTGGATTGTTCTTTTGAGAAGTCAACTACATCACCAGTTAAGCAATTAAACATTAATTGCAAGAGATTTTTTTTGTAATGGCATTTAATAAACTTTATAAATTTTAAAATTTTATAAATTTTATGAAGGTAAGATTTTAAACCTTAATTGGAAGAGAGCAGTGAACTTAATTTTAAAATTTAAAATTTTATTTTATGATATATTTCAAACCTATAAGCTATGGAAGAAAGCAGTGAACTCTAAACTTTTTAAAAAATCATTGAAAAATACTGGGTTTCTTCTTCCATGTTTATTCACTATCAATTCCATTACAGTAAGGATTCAGTTGCAAGAGCAGTCTCAGGCTTCTCAGATATGCAGACAAAACTGAATGAGAATCTAAGTGGCAGGCAGTCCTCCTGTTGTCAGAGGAGGGACAGGGAGAATCATAGAATTATAGACACTTTAAGGTTGGAAAAGACCTCCAAGATCACGAAGTCCAGCTGGCTTGCTGGAAGGAGCTGAACAAGCACACTGACTGTTAGGGAGCAGAGCCTACTGCTCTAGCTGAAGTAGGGTGCAAGGTGAAGGGGAATAAAGTATGGGGGGGGGGGAAAGAAGCACCCAGGATCAGGTGCTTCCTTACATATTGTGCCATTCCCCTTGTGAGCAAAAGTGGCAGCTATCAGCTTAGCTTTGCATGGTTTCAGCATAGGTAAGTATGGCAGCCAATCTATAGCTATTATGTGGTCCTGAGAGTGTCTACAATATTATAATTATTGTAGGTATGGCCTATATATATTAACATTTAGAACTGAATTGGGGTCTGCAAAGCTTATATACTTGCATGTAGGTAAGGGTGCATACCTGAGCTATACGGCTAAGCTACCATTACACTCTGACGAAATCTGTTGTCTAAACACAGGCAGCTTCCTAGGATATTTGAAATATCTTTATAGAGCTGCAAGATTTAGAAGAGAATTTTGCTTTATCTGAGTAGCAACTTTAGGCTTGATATCCTTGAGAATCTTAAATAACATTAAGACATATATGCTTAATAACTGAATTGAGCTTCTAGTGTGTCCAGTCAGTGGAGAGTGAAAAATGATTCTGCAGACCAAATGTATGTACATATTTTAAGATAAGCTGAACAGAATATTCTACTAGCTTCAAACTGAAGCATTCCACAAGGTCTCGTGTAGTTCCCTTGCTGTATCTGCCAAACTCATGTAAATGTCTTGGACACACTTCGGTGTTAGGAATAGTACTAGCCATTTAATCAGGCAACTGAACCAAATCCTGGGTATTCTTTGATGAAAATGACACTCAGACTAGATGTTCACATTTGCATATAGAGGCCTACAATTGAATGTCTGAATCTGAATCTGAATCTAATTTTTCACTATAACTTTAATCTCCATTATGCACGACAGAATTCACCTCTGCATGGACAACAGAATTTTTTTAATACATTTGTGAGATCTGACTTAAAGGAAATAAATTGCTTCAGGCTGAGTTCTTACCTCAGTACAGCATGATGTGAAAATCAGTAGTAATACAAAACCCAACATACATTCCACTAAAAATTGAATGTTCCTGTATCTATTATGTAATTAAAAAAAGATAAAAGATATATAGAGAGGAGCTGTTACTATGGTATTACATGTGCCAGTATGAATGCTGGGGTACCACATTGCTGATATTACTAGAGTGAACTAACAACTTCACTGAAGATGCTAGAATTTAAAGCAAGGATGACTGACACACTAATGAAAGTTAAAAATGACTGGTTGCTAATGTTCATTCTTCTATACTGTTCTCTGCTTATTTCCACCATTTCTAAAGTGCTAAGGTATATGTAGAGACAGCCAACCCTGAACTGTAGAAGAAAGCTACATGAGAAATGGCAGAAGGAAGAAACATTAAAAATAACAACAATATATTAATAGCATAACATAATTGCTTACCAAGGTAGAACTTATCAGGGCAGGAATTTGTAAACAGCAAGGTTATAAAATCAGCAAACCAATCGGGTAAGGGTAAGGAGAAGTGTCTTGCTTATTTGGAAGGGTATCACCATGGTAAAAGGAAAGAACTCAAGTGGGGATAAAGTAGGAAAAAGAGACCATAAGAGGAACTAAGTCTTATTATTGAGCTCTGGAGGGGATACCAGCAATGCAGCCTGAGCCAGATCAGGCTTGGAGCATACATTGATCTGAGATATGAATGTCTGACTTCTTTACTCATGATAGACCTGGTGTGCTCTCCCTAATGTCAGTGAGGGAACACCCAGAAAGGACTTCCTAACGTAAGAACAAGGAGGAAACAGATTTTTTTTTTTTTGTCTTTTGCCCATAAACCCCAGTCAATTTCTTGTCAAATGAACCTACATTGACACATGTAACTGAAGTGCATAGTTTAGGTGATTCACTGTCCTGAGGTTAGTATTACCTTTGTTCCCTCTCTCTCTCTCTCTCTCTCTGTCTTTATTTTTTTTTAAATGTATTGACAATATATATGGGTGAGATTCAGATTGGTTTTAAGGCAAATAAATTTAGTATTTATAGGTTCATGTTTATACAGAAGCTAGATATCCAAGCTGTCACTATCCTTCTTGGCCCCTAGTAGCCTCTCTGCAAAGGCTGGAGACACAAGAACCTGAATGCATTAGAAAAAAATATTACTAATTTTCAGGGAAAAATAAGCTCACCTAGGTAATGTAGCAATACTGTAATTATGCAGTTAGACCAAGGCCAAAGAGCTGCAAAGTTCACTGTTAACTGTGAGTAACACTGGTGATTCATTAAGTAAACTTCACATTATCCAAGCTGATGTACGGTTATATAAACCAAATTGTGAATATTACTTTGTGATAAATCTCTAGTGGCCCTATAAAAGAACAGATCTATGTGATGTAGTCACTGTGAAGATTTAGAAAGAAAAATATGAGCCCTGTCTCAAATAGTTTGTAAACAAACTATATGAGCAGAGACAATCTGATGTTAACATGAACGAATAAGAAGAAACACAGGAAAACATGACTAAGACTGATGTATCTCAAGACACTTGTGCTACTGTTGGGTTTAAGAAGTACTAGAGGTAGCACTAGAATGTAGCACTACAGCTTTTTATGAAGCAGTCTTCCCATAGTAGGAGCTCAACAGAGAGGAAAGCAGAGGGCATAAAAGGGCTGCAACTGAAATAGGAACAACATGATGACAGGAAAAAAAAGACCTGAAATAACATCCAAAAATTTAATATAAACTTCTTCTTCATGAAATCAAACTGCATGAAATCAAATGCAAACCTTTAAAAAAATGCTAAATAATATATTGTATATGTACATGCAAACATAAAAGGAAAAGTTCAATAGAAGGCAATATATGGTGGTGTGCTGATTTCCACCAGCAGTTACTATTATAAATCTGTGTCTTTGGCTTATAATAGCAATTCATCTTTCATCTTGTCTTCATCACCATGATATGTGAAGGTCTGTGAGCATTCAAGCAGCTAACAAACATATTTAACTTGGACACTAAATAACATACCTCAGTAAGAGACAGAATTACTCAACAATAAATTGACTCTGATAGCCTGCCTTTCTGACACTCATGTTGGCTTCTCATAAAAGTAGAAGAGAAGCAAAAAGTGATTCTAAAAGCCTCTCTGTATGTTTCCATGCACCATATAATAAGCAATATATCATCACTGAAAAGAAGAGAACAGGTATGCAGTTTCATTCCTTTTGCAACCCAGCATTATCTAACTGGCTACATGTCCAGATTCTCCTCTGTGCTTCCTGGGGTCTCTGGTAGCAGAATGCACAGATGTTATTCAGGCAGCACAGAGAGGTTATGGTTGCTTCTCAGCAACAGGGGTGGAAGGAGAGCATGTAGTGAATTATGAGACTCTCTCCATTAAGTGTGGAGAAAATAAGTAACAGGTGGATTTTTTTCTTTATTTATTTTCTATATGTTAATGAAGGTGACTTAATATCTTTACAGTAATCCCGAGGAACGATGACTCTTCTCTAAAAATAATTACAAGAAAAGATCTTATTAAGTCAGCAAACCTTTTCAAAATGTATTATAAAAGTATGCCTACTAGAGGTCAATACCAAATCATCCATTTAAAAAATTTATTATCAATCAAACATCATAACATTTTGGTCAACTACATAAATATTTTTTTATGTCCTGGAGTTTGTTTATCTGCTTTTGATTGCCAATGATACAAAATAAGAAATATATGCAAAGAAAAAAAATCATTTTGTTTGTAAAATTTGAATCAGTGTATCAGCTCCACCTGGCAGTCAACAGTGAATGTCAGGAAGCAAAATGAAAGCTAGGGAAAGAGATACTCAGGAAAGTGGTACCACTGTGTTGTTTTCCATCTTAATCTGCTGAGTTTTTCACATGTGTGTCTTCAAAGTAATCAGGACAAGCAAAACCACTAGGTTATTCTAGATAAGAAATCTTTCCTCATGTAAAAACGGTCTATAGATTAATATAATGCTCTATAGATTAATAGGGACAATAATAGTGCAGTAGTTTTTCAGTTCTGAAAGCCTATTGCATTTATAAACTGTTAGTATCACAACCAGCTTAAGTATATTCTCAAGGGACAGAGATTTTTAAGTCCATCCTTCATACTACAATTGTTTACAAAGAATACATGTTAAAAATAATTTAAGGCAAACAGTCACATAGAAGTTATTCATTGCACGTTAATTTTAAATAAGGGTTAACATGACATCAAAATTAATTAAGTCAAAAACCCAAATTTATCTCTTTCAGAAATAGAACAGAAAAATATGCTCTTATCTCTTAGAAAAAATAAACTCAAAGTTAGTATTTTTTTTTTACTTTTCTACCAGAAATTCAAGTATTTTTAATTACTAATATTATTTTTTTTCCAGTAAACTTCAACTTAATACAGAAAAGTTACATTAATTGTTTTATTCAACAAATAGAAAAAATATATTTATATGACAATTATTAGATTTTTCTTTGTTGTAGAGAATAGCTACTATTTATTCCTGTAACAGCACACTACATGGAAACAGAACAAGAGATTCGTCTTTTTTGGTTACACTGTTAATGAAGCTTATTAGCACAGTAAAATACCACAATAATAAAATATCAGATATAGATTATTAATGATTTTTCTCCTGGAATATCAAATGGGATGATCATCTGCAAACACCTGGGATTCATTTTGTGTATTATTTTACTTACTACGCAATGGAACTGTGAAGGTTTTTATTTTACATCACTGGACTTTTGCAGAAAAAAAAATTAAAAAAAATGAAACAGGCTTGGGAATGTTACAAAAATTAAAAAAAAAAAAATGATCTCTCAATGCTTTTTGGTTGTATAAAAAATAAAATATGATCTGAAAGAGGAAAAGGAGAGAAAAATAATATATGAGACCAATGGTTAGATATTATGTTTTCTACACACATATAAGCTGTGCTCTTGTGATCAACCATAGTCATGGAGAGATTTGTCCTCAGGATACTGAATTACAATGGATACTGTCAGACTTCTGAAGCAGAATTGCTTTAAGTGTGCTTCTCATATGCAGAAAGGAATAATCTGAGAAGCATCTGTAACAGCAGCTGCATGTTCTTTCAAAATTTTCCTGTTCTCTGAAAGCCTGTAAAGTAGAAAATAATGTTTCTTCTTTTGCAAGGAACACAAATCTACTTCCTCCCCCTTCTTCACAGTAGAATACCTCTACATAAGATTTTTCTACTCTCTTGTGCACTATGAGTTTAGAAGTACATAACCTCTGAAATATGTGAAAGATGTAGAAATCCTTGTATTTTCTGTTGTTCTCCTTAAAAAGCCAAGCAATACTATTTATTAAACTTTTGGATAACAGGAACACAAATTATAAAACTCAGAAATAAAGACAAAAATGTTTAAATATTGTACCTGAAAATAAATTAATCAAATATTCTTATTTGGGTTTCATTTGGCTAGCTGTGCCTGTGAGCCCATGCAAACCTCATGAAGTTCAACCAGGCCAAGTGCAAGGTCCTGCACCTGGGTCATGGCAATCCCAGGCACAAATACAGGCTGGGTGGAGAATGGATCGAGAGCAGCCCTGAGGAGAAGGACTTGGGAGTGCTGGTGGACAAGAAGCTCAACATGAGCCGGGAATGCGCTCTTGTGGCCCAGAAGGCCAACTGCATCCTGGGCTGCATCAAGAGGAGCGTGGCCAGCAGGTCAAGGGAGGTGAGACCTGATTTGGAGTACTGTGTCCAGTTCTGGAGCCCCCAACATAAGAAGGACATGGACCAGTTGGAGAAGGTCCAGAGGAGGGCCATGAAGATGATCAGAGGGCTGGAGCACCTCTCCTACGAGGATAGGCTGAGAGAGTTGGGGCTATTCAGCCGGGAGAAGAGGAGGCTCCGGGGAGACCTTATAGTGTTCTTCCAGTACCTCAAGCAGGCCTACAAGAAAGATGGGGAGAGGATGTTCAGTAGGGCCTGTTGTGATAGGACAAGGGGTAATGATTTTAAAATAGAGGGAGGTAGATTTTCAATAGAGGGAGGGAGATTGGATATTAGGAAAAAATTTTTTACAATGCAAGTGGTAGAACAGTGGAACAGGTTGCCCAGAGAGGTGATGGATGCCCCATCCCTGGAAACATTCAAGGCCAGGTTGGATGAGGCTCTGAGCAGCCTGATCTAGTCAGGGATGTCCCTGCTCCTTGCAGGGGTGTTGGACTAGATGACCTTTGAAGGTCCCTTCCAACCCTAACCATTCTATCATTCTATGATACTAAGGAAAATCCTTGAGATACCACTAAAAAAGTGGCAAGTTATTCCTGGGAAGTATTGTGGTACGTTTTCCTAAGACTTAAGCCACACTCAAGCATGTGCAACTGCTTTGTGTTTTAAAATTGGATAATGTGTCAATCCTTCTCTGATCTATTCTACCCTTGGTATAGCATGCATTCTCTATGAAATTTAATAATAAGTATTTCCCAGTCAAACAGTTTCTATAAGAATACAGTGGCTGAAAAAAAGTAAGAACAAAGAAGTGTTGCTTTAGAATTAGTTTTTCATGGAAAACAGAAAGGATTTGGGCATCTTTAAGGCATTTTTTGAAACTTGATAAGCTGCAACGTGTAACTATTTTTCGGAGGAAGCTCAGACTGAACATAAAGTCTGCAATGGAGACAATATCTTGACTCCTGAATCTCTTCTTTTGAATTCAAGTCAGAACAGGGAACCCAGTCTTTCTTAGTATTTCAAGGGGGGGCGGCGGGAAGTGGGAATATGAGGAAAAACTAATGAAAACCTCTTCTGGTAAAAAGAAACGCACTAATAATCCAAAGGAGGAGAATGTTTTTATTTTGTTTTGTTCTTTTTTTTTTTTTTTTTTAATGCAGCAACTCTGTGGAACTCATTGGGGATTAACTCAGATTGGTGTTAGAGTAGCACTGAAAGCAATTTGGCCCACAGGAGGTAATACATTTGTCTAGCTATTCATTTGAGACTATGAACCTCATTGTAATTTAAGAAGCTTTTTTTTTTTCCTGTTCTTTTCCCTGCATTCTCATCTGTTAAAAGTAGATTTATTTAGTATTGTACCATTTTTCCAGCATTTAGTATTCTTCTGAGACTATTGGTTTTGTGCAGTAAAAAAAAAAAAAAAAATCAGAGCCATTAAAGAATGGCATTGTCATCAGGGAAGATGCTGTTCGTATTTAAAGCATGTACTACTTCATTAGTTTTAGATTTTTGTTCTGCTACTGACAGATGGGTTCAGTTGAATTGATACATTACCTCACTCAAACATATATATAGGTGTATAAAAGAAAGGGAGAAACAACAAATATTACTTTACTAAATACAAATAAGGAAAGTATAAGTTATCAGATCAGGACATCTAAAGAATAACTATTTTTTATCCTTAACGTCAAAAAAAACCCAGAAAGGTATACATAGCTGTATTATGACTTACCAATATAAAGACAGTTTGACAAAAACAGTATAACAAAGAGAACTGTATATTCATAATAAAGCTATAGTATGGATCCCCATTCTCAGGCACTTTGTTTTTTATGAGAAGGATTTGCTTAGTCACATCAAATAGTATTATCTGTTAAGATCAGATTATTAAGATCAGGTGTTGGTAAAGAATGATTGAAGTGAACCTAGAAAGATTGCAGGAAAAAAAGCAAAATAATTTGAAAGAAATTATGAAGAGGATTTGTCAGTTGCAAAAAGTAACAGAGAAAGAGCAATGGAAGACCTAAGTGTGAAACTAGAGTAAAACAAAAAAAAATTTAGAATATTTGAGAATAAGAGTGAAATTTAAGTGAAATGTGCAAAATCAAACAAGGATAAAGCTGAAATGTAGTTATATGGGAGCTCCCAGCAGCAAGGTAAGGGAAGAGAAAATTATTATAGAAAATTATTATAAAGTAAGGAGAAACAGTGAGAATAGGGAGATCATGAATATACAAAAGTAAAGAAAGAACTGGAACAAGGACTGAAGAGAAGGCAGAAGGTTGTAGGAAGGAGATTTAAACTGTTCAAGAAAAGCCTAGTTAAGTATGTTTACTTAATTAAATAATTCTTGATACAGTTTCCAGAGCTCACTGAAGTCACCTACTTTCTTTTCATCACCTGTCTTTGCCATGTCTTAATTGCTTGGGTATTACTAGTTAATAAAGTTGATTTTCAGAGTTTATGTCTTAACTGGGCCATCTTGATGACCTTTCTTAAAGAGATTCTGATTCAGAAGTGGAATCTAAGAGCTTGTGTCTACTGTTCTAGCACGTGCATGTGTGAACAATGAACTACTTACTTAAAACTTGCTGGAATTTTTATAGAGAAATTTTGGAAAATATTTATTAAGCTTAATTTGAAATGTGTACAAGGTAAATGTATGGATTTAAACAGGCTTGATCTATTTGCAATCAACACACTTGCAGTAATGTTCATTTTATCACACTTCAAGGGTTAGATTTACTTCCAGATAGTCAGCACATAAATTTAAGTATTTAAATGTAAGTAATTGGAATTTTTAACTTCTCTTACTATATGTATAGTTAATACAGTCTGTGGAGTCTGGAAAACTGTACAGTTGATAAAGCATACTTAACTAAACTAGTTTTAGCAGAATGGTTACTCTCCATATATACTATAGGTACTCAAATGCAGCCATCTAATCTGGAACTGAAAACACCCATGGGACTTGATGAATCTTCTTAAGTAGCTCATGTGAGATTTCTTAAATAACCCCGCCTGGCTTCCAGCTCCCACTTCAGAAGGTCTGGCTTCCCTCATGAGCCTTGTGTTGCGCCCTTGGATAACCTAGGTAATCTTAAATGTTGTCAGATGCCTTTGTTTGGGTAACTGAACCAGCCATCAGATATCTATGGCCTAAATGTCTTCATCTGAATTAATCACCAAGGCTTCCTTTATAATTAATGAAGGGAAATGGGTACTTCCAGTGAGCAATATATCTGACCTATTTTTAGGATGAGGTGAATCTTATTTTAAAAGAGCCTATTTCTTTTCAGTCAGTACAATGGAAGCCTAGGGGAACTAGCCTGAA
The DNA here is from genome assembly GCA_009806455.1 of Tetrax tetrax. Taxonomy (NCBI): domain Eukaryota; kingdom Metazoa; phylum Chordata; class Aves; order Otidiformes; family Otididae; genus Tetrax; species Tetrax tetrax. Next base: position 103,961 of record WHYT01016952.1, read on the forward strand.
TATAGGGATGTATATTATAGAAGCCTAAATTTAGTTGAATGAGTCCTGTCTTGCCCTGTCCTGTCCTGTAGGGATGGATGTAAGTCATCTTGTAAGGACAGGACGACTGCATATAAATATTCATCCATCAGATCAATTTATTTTCAGTAGAAGAGACAAACAAATAAGCTAGGCAAAGCAGCGGAAAAGACAAACAGATTAAACCGTTTGTGGTTGTGTTAGACAATAGAAGATGCAGAGCAATTTTTCTTTTGAATACCAGGTAGCACAAAATTCACTGAAGTTACTAAATTAGAAATCAGAGACAGAAAGTTCTTTCTTGCTGATGCTGGGTTTTCTTTGGTCCTGTAAATATTATATTCATTTACCATCTACTACCTTCTACCTTTCAAGAAAGTATGGAGAGGGACCCTGAAACATACTTTACTAGATCTCAGTGTTTAGTCTCTTCTCCAGCAGAGATAGGATATTTATCAATCTAAATAATTTTGCTGATTTTTTTTTTTTTTTTTAATCTGGATGTCATATCTTAAGCAAGTGATCTGATCACTTTCAGTGTGAAAGGTAGATACATGCTATTAAACTCAACTCAGTGCTATGTTAGATGCAGAAGCATAGGTAAGGCACCTTGAGTGGTTTAGGATTTTGGGGTAAATTTTAAGTATCTAACCACTCATATTTTGGCCTTTTAGGGGTATAAATGGCTACGTAAGCACATGTACACTGTGGAACTCTGTTGCTAAATGTTCACTAAAATGTGAGTATCTCATAGCAGCTCTGAACTGTGGTCAAACCAAGATCCTAATTTTGGTATTAAATAATCTTTGGCATTAAAGTAGAAGAAATTATTATGACCCCATTTAACTTTTGTTTCTATTTTATCTAAAAGCTTTCAAAAATTTTATCTGAGAGATGAAGGTGCAGGAAACAAGTTCACCCAGTTTATGGTTTCCTCTCTCTCTTATTCTCTAGTTTTGAACAAAATCTAAACACCTGTAAAGTTTTTAACAAAAATGGCTTTGATTCATCAAAATCTGAAAATAACATTTAGATTACAATAGGATAGGTTTTATGAGTTCTTTTTGTAAGCTGCCATTACTTTGCCTGGTACTTATTTCACTGTGGGTTATCTACCTTCCCCATAGTTTTACTAGAGATGCTGACACCTGTATTAAATCTGTTTCTACAATTTTCCATAAATACCTACCTTCCATATTCTTGTCACGTCCATCCAAAATAGCTTTCAGAAAAGTGTATGGCATTGTTGCAGCTTTAATGTAATTTAGTATATGAGAAGAGGCAGAGTCAGCACTGAGAGACCAGCTATTTCTGTATGCCCTTATCATTGACATTTCTAGAATCAGCAGATCTCCAGTATTATAAGCAGGTGTTGACAGGTTTTTTTTTTGTGCTGTAATTCAGACATACTCTGCATCTTTATATGGTGTGACACTTCCTGTTTATGGTACATGATGTCTTTTATCATATATGCAGTATATTTGATTCTTTTCTACCAGGAATCATCAGTATACAATAAAAATAACTAAAAAAATTATTCAAGTGGTAAAACGCATCCTATTCTGTTAACAAAATAAATAGTAGATATATTGTATATTACCTGAAAAATAAAATTAGCTATATTTTGCTTTAAGAAGGTGCACATGACTGTAAAGGACTGGCAATGTTTCTCCCAGTGCTAATTATTCCAATAAGATGCCTACTTTTTACTAATCAAAGCTTTAAAGTTTATTACTTATTTTAAATTTCTATTAATTTTCCTTTAATATTATATTAATTAGTATTCCTTTTGGCTTCTATTGCTTTTTCATCACTTTTAAGTTATTGCCCTTGATTTTAAAGGAATATAAATGTTTAATTTTAAACAAATAATAATTCTATGAGATTTTTTTAAAAAAAAAAAAACAACATAGGGAGTAGAAGATTATCTTATTTTACTTGCTTTTTTGTTAAATATTAATAATTCACAATAGTTTTACACAAAGTGATCAAATTTAACCTTGGTACAACAGAGTGCTTCATGTACATTTAAAGAGTTTATGCATCCTTTCAACATAGATTATCACTTTAATTAAGTTAGGAAATATTTTGCTGATACCAAGCATAGGATCATGAATTGTTTTATTCCATAGAATCTACTCCTTCTTCCTCCTGCACAAAACTCTGGGAAAGTTCTACTTGAAACAGCAATGTCTAGTACTCTCATAATATTAGTTATATTAATGCTGAGAAAACTACTTTAGCTTTTTTTCCCTGCCCCCCACCTTCCATTCATTTTGAAACCTTTTCCTTGCATCGCTTTGGAATTTGAGCTTCTGTGTGTTATTTCTGAAATATCAGTGCAAATACAATCACATTGAGTAAGTGTTATAGCCCACTTAGGATAGTACAATATCAGTGTAAAGTGCTATTAGGTGAGCTGAGTAATATTTTTAATTTAAGTTAAGTTCTCTGACTTGTTTCTTTGAGACTATAGTTTTTATCTAAAATAAACACTGGAGCACAAAGTCTCACATCAGTGGTATAACTCAAAGCAATCTGCTGAATCTACAGTGGAGGAAGAAATTCCTGTAAATACTTTTTATAAAAATACCTAGCTGCCTTCAAGGTTTTAGTTTTGTTTCTTACTTGTTTGCCTTGACAAGACTGACAACATTCATTCTTACTGTAAATTAATCCTATATTCTTTACCTTACTCACATTGCTTTAGTATATCAAATTTTGAATGATATTAACAAAATCCACAAGGCAACTGCACAGTGATACAACCGTTACAGAAATAACTTTATTTTCCTTTTCCTCTCTTCAGTGAAAAAAGCTTCCAGAAGTTTCTACCTCAACTGTCTGGCCAGTATGCTATCTGGTAGAACGTGTATCGTTTTCAAAAATATCAGCAGTGTTACAAATACAAGTACTCAGTTCTTTCAAACTCTCTGATACTCCAGTGTCTGAATATATGACTAATAAATGGCACATTGCAGATTTGGTCTAGGCTATCTTACATTCCACTGTAAGAATAATGACAATTTTAGGCACTAAACAAACAAAGAAAAAAGGTATTTGTTAATTGTATAGAAGTTTAATAATTGTGAGAAAGTTGATAAGTAGATTCTTCAAATTAATTTCCTTTTTAATTAAATAATGTTATACACTTTAAGTAATTCAAATTTTCTTTAAAGAGCAGTATTAGTAATTTATAATTTTTAACATTAAAAGTAAATTTAGCAGCAGAGTATCATTCCTGAACACCATAACTGTTTTGACAGTTTTGAGAGGATAAAAGGGATATAATTTCCAGAAGACAATTTGTTTTCTACAAAGTTTAAACACTCTTCTAATAGTTTACTTGGTAGACCGTGGTGGTGCAATGCCCCCGCTCCTGAGTCATTCAGAGCTTTGTGTGATTCCTTTCTTCCTGGGCCTCATATCAACGGGGCTTAAGTCAGGAACAGACTGTGAATACGGTGAACCAGAGCATTAAGGCACCCCCTTGACACACATGGCTTCTGTTTTCCCCCAATACTGGAAACAATGGAAACAGTAAAAATAATCAATCTTCTCTTGACAACCTAGTACATCTTGGCCCAAGTTGAAACACAGGTGTGTGATACCAGGAACATTAGTGAAATGCACCAGAATATTTTGTCATCTGAGTCAGGCTGAAATGGAAAATACTTGACAAAAGTCAATGATCTCCAACTCTATAAATAGGGACCCTAACTGAGACCCATTGGGCTCTCCTGGATCTCAGTGGGCTGTGACCAGCAACTCCCCTGAGCTGAGACACCTCTCAGGCATAGCCTCCTTAGATCAAAGAGATTTAAGAACCATCTGCTGGCAAAGTCAACAAAAGGCTAGGGAGAAGTTGGGCTTCTCGAGGCTCAATTATTGCCTGTTGAGGAATGCTGATGCATTGTTAGTATTTACTCTAAACTCAAGAAGATGGAGGGAACTTTTGACTGTAGGCTAGTCTTCTCTATTCAGCTCTCTACCCATATAGAGAAAAGGAGGAAACTTCTAACTATAGGCTAGTCCCCTCTACATAGATATTTCATTGGATCCAATTATCTCTCCCTGTGTTTGTATGTTTTCTGTTTACACATATGTACATACATATATATATAGATAGATTTAGTATACTCTGTAGTAAATCAGCATGAATCTTGTCGTTCTCAAATCTCTAATTAAGTCACTGTTTTTATGATAATGTATTTCATTGAATCTTTAAATCTTTAAATCAGTTAATGATTAAGTGCTGCTAAATTCAACCTTTGATTTACCTCACACCATTAATGAATCTTAAATTATTGCCAAATCATAACCATGTGAAATATTTCATCTGCAACATAGACTTCTAAAGAACAGGAGAAATTTTTAGAATTTTGTAAATGTCTGGGAACTTTTAAGAAATTATAACGTATAATTTAATTAAAAAGATACAGGAAGTCATTGATTTCTTTTGTGTACAATTAAAGGAAAGGCTTTGAGAAAAACTTAAGGATCTTAGGATATAAGGCTTTTGATATTGTGCAGTTTAATGCAGTACTGTCCATATCTATGCTTTTAGTTTATATACAATTTGATTGTTATGTTTTTTGTCTGAGTAATCACCCAAGGTGAAATGTGTTCTAAAGTACATATTTGCATTTTTTGCAGATGGGTTGTGTAAAAAGAAATTTTTTTTTTTCATTCATTGAATATAATGGGGGCTAGAGGAGACTACCTGAGAAGTAATATATATAGCTTTACTGTTGATATCTAAAGGTAGATATGACCAATACATCTACACATATTAAATTTTTGCCATTTTTGTGGAGGAATATTGTGCTTTATTAAAATATGTGGCACAACAACCCAGAGACAGCATTATGGTTTTGGATTGTTTTTGTTTGGGTTTGGTTTTGTTTTTGGAGGTTTTTTTTTGCATTATGCTAATACCAATAAATCCAACTTAGACTAGATCTCAATTTTAATCTCAATTTTTCAAACTACTGTATAGGTGAATAGCAATACTAAGACTACCTTTAAAATTAATACCTTCTTTGCCTCAGTCTTTACTAATAAGACTGGGCTTCAGGAATCCAAAGTTCCAGACACCAGGGAGAAAAGCTGGAGCAAGGAAGATCTCTTTGTAGACAAATTAAACCAATTGCAGGAAGAAGAAAAATAATTATATAGTATGAAGTTCATTCTGTTCTGTGGTGAAATAGTCAATCTCTGAACATGATAATCCTTAGTATGAGTAAGGAAAGTAAGTGGGATATATTTCACCTTAGATATCAAGACATAATACTGTTCACTTTCATTAAATACTCTGACATCCAGCAAGTTTCTTTATGGCAGGAAATTATTTATCCTTTATTGGCAGCAGAGGGCAAAACTGACAATATATAACACTGAAGATGTTGTTTTATTCATGAGAGGAAGTTATACTGATTAAAAGACGTTCACATGCTCTGAACAAAATCTGTACTTCAAACTCTGAAATTAGTTTTCAACGCTAAAATTTTATCTGAGTTGTGGGCCCTTGTCGTAATTTAGCCTCACTCGGGACTAAGCTATGCAGTCTCTTGATCACTCCCACTACCCTCTGAGGGAATGGGGGAGAGATAATATAACAAAAAGGCTCAAGGTTTGAGATAAGGACAGGGAGAGATCATTCAAGTTACTGTTATGGGTAAAACAAACTCAAACTTGGGGAAAACTACTTATTTATTTATTTATTTATTTATTTATTTATTTATTTATTAAAATCAAACCAGGATCATGAGGAAAGAGAACAGAAACAACTTCCCCACAACCCTCTTTCCTCTGGGTTTAACTTCATTTCTATTATCTCTACCTCCTTCCCCTCCCCTGAGCAGCACAGAGAGGAACCAGGAATCGTGGTTATGGGCAGTTCACCACATATTGCTTTCCAATGCTCCTTCCTCCTCAGGGGAAGAACCCCTTACATTCCTCCCCTGATCCAGCATGGGGTCCCTCCCATGGGCTACAGTCCTTCACAAACTGCTCCAGTGTGGGGTCCTTTTCCATGGGGTGCAGTCCCTCAGGAACTGGCTGCTGCAGCATGGGCCCTCCACAAGCTACAGCCTCCTTCAGGCATCCACTTGCTCCTGTGTGTGGTCCTCCACCACTGTCTGTAGGTGGATCTCTGTTCCACTGTGGACCTCCACGGGCTGCATGGGGACAGCCCGCTTCACCATGGGCTGCATCACAGGCTACAAGGGAATCTTGCCAGGAGCAGAATTACTTCTCCCCCTCCTTCTTCACTGACCTTGGCCTTCACAGCCGTTCCTCTCACAGGAAATTCTTCACAATCAGGCTCAGGCAGATGCCTCTCAGGTTTTCTTCACATCTCTTCACTTCTCTCAGCCAGGCTGGGCTGATTTGGGCCCAGACAGCCACCCAGCAGGAGACCTGAGGGTGAGGGCCGCAAGGCTCATGCCTCCCTCTCTCTCCCTCTGCATCTTTACTCCTTTTTTTAAAAAAAAAAAAAAAAATTTACCCTTCTTAAATACTTTATGACACAGGCATTATCACTGACTGTTCTGTCACTAATTGGCTCAGCCCTGGCCAGTGGCGGGTCAACCCTAGACCCAGCCAGATCCACCAGACAAAGAGTTTGGAAACCAAAACACTTTAATCACAAATTGTTGTGATCTGCCCCGATCGGGACCAGATTACGCAGTCTCTCTCCCGCTCCCCCCACCCTCCGGGAGACCAGGGGGAGATGATATAAGAAAAACAGCTCGAGGTTTGAGATAAAGATGGGGAGGAATCCTTAAAGTTACCGTCACGGGCAAGACAGACTCTACTTGGGGAAAAACTATTCATTTATTACTAAAACTAGCAGGAGAATGAGACAGGGAACAAGATAACCTCCCCCCACCCCTCCCTCTTCCCAGGCTTAACATTTATCTCTACTACCTTCCCCTCCCGAGCGGCACAGGGGGGGAAAAGGGAATGGGGTTCGCGGTCAGTTCATCACGCGTTTTTTCATGCCACTGCTTCATCGTCGGGGGAAGAACTCCTCGCATTCCTCCCCTGCTGCTTCATGGGGTCCCTCCCACAGGCCACAGTCCTTCATTAAACTGCTATGGCGTAGGTCATCTCTTCCACGGAGTGCAGTCCCTCTAGAACAGCTGCCCCAGCGGGCCCTCCACAGGCCACAGCCTCCTTCAGGCCTCCCCCTGCTCCGGCGTGGGCTCCTCCATGGGCTGCAGGTGAATCTCTGCCCCTCCGTGGACCTCCATGGGCTGCAGGGGGACAACCTGCTCCACCATGGTTGTCACCACAGGCTGCAGGGGAATCTTGGCCAGGAGCCACATTACTCCTCCCCCTCCTTCTTCACTGACCTCAGCGCCTGCCGCCGTTCCTCACAACAGGCTGACAGACGCCTCTCAGGATCCTTTTTACATCTTATTCACTTCTCATCTCCTCTCCACTTCTTGCAGCCAGGCCAGGCCCAAATCAGGCCCAGTCGGCTGCCCGGCGGGAGGCCAGAGGGTGAGGCCTGCAAGGCCCACAAGGCTTGCGCCTCCCCCTCTCTGCCCCCGCTCAGCTGCTTCACATCTTCTCTCCTTTTTTTTTCTGTTTTTCCCCTTCTTAAATACGTTATCTCAGAGGCGTTATCACGGGACATTCTGCTACCAATTGGCTTGGCCTTGGCCAGCAGCGGGTCTGCCCTAGGCCCGGCCGAGTCCACTGAACAAAGGGGAGCGACTTCTAGCAGTTTCCTACAGAAGCTACCACCTTAGGCCCCCCCTTACCAATTTTATGGTTTACATTACTTCCCCTCTCTGTGGGAGAGATGTTGCCATCCAGAAAAAAAAAAAACTGGGCAGATACACACCTGTGTATTACATTGTCCTGGAACAGGGTTGTGAGGTTCCTTCAGAATCGCTCAAGTTCTCCTTTTTGTAGATACCTTGATATGTCCCTCCTTGGTTTCCTAGTTATAGGATTGGGAAGAAAATATTTCCTTGGGTACTCGTCCATTCAAGTTGCAGTGTTGTTGTCTGATTTATGGTCTCTTTTGTTGGTGCTTAATACCTTCTTGTTCAGAACACTTGTGAAAGTTTGCACTTCTTGATGATCAACAAGTTATTTGCATAGTTTGGCTATTTCCCTGAGCACACAATTTATTTGCTCTGTTTTCATTTGGGACAGGTGATTGGCCATATTTCCTCTACTTTTACTTAAGCAAAAGTTTATTTAGTTTGCCTTCTACAGCAGAAGTTCATAGATTTATGCTAACAGATAGGATATGTAGGCTTTATGCACCTGAACAGGATTTATTCTGCTAATACAAGATTAACTGGACAATACGGTGTGTGTTTTGTACTGCCAAGTACTGTAGGACTTTGTCTTCTTGCAGCATTTGGGTGTCTCAGTTTGTGGCATTCTTGTGAATTAAATTGTGACGTGTTCACAATTTAATCAGACTTCAAAATTCTCAGGTGCTGTTAAAAAGTTAAACTAAGGAAATGCAATATATGAAATCTTTCTGTAAATAGTAAAATGTCACCATCTTCAATATATATGGAACCTTCAGCAGATCACATTGAATGAATTTACTGCATATGCTGGAATATGAAATAGAGGAAAATAGCTGTTAGTAATAGGAAGATTGACCTAATGTCCAGCTTTGCAGGAAATATCAAAGGATCCCATTTTATGGATTATGGAATACTTGCTCTTCTATAGCTCTAGTTCTGTAGAAGTTAGGTATCTAGTCTCTGCACTGATTGTTTAGCCTACCTCCACAGTTAATAGCAAGTTACCTTAATAAGATTATTTTCTTAAAGTGAACCCTTACATACTCATTTTGATTAGCAAATTCTGTTTAGATACCTGAAATTATATGTAATACAATCTGCTGCAATAACATGCAAGAGATCCGGAGTTCATAACCCAGCAGATCTCTTCCAAATATTTGTTGTGAGTGGAATGTCTTTAACTGAATCATCAGTCTGCTCTGACTTGCTATCTGATGATAAAGGTGCAAGAGTCATTGAAGAAAAATCAACAGTAGCTTGCACATGGACTTAGTAAAGCTGATTATGAATCCTCACTTGTAACATCCTAGGGTAAACAGGACCTTCACAGCTCTACAAATGTCTGTATGTCTGAGCCTCTTTAGATCTCCTCTTTATTCATTAATGCTTATTTTATCTCCCTTGAAGTTCTCAAGCTCTACTTCGGTTCCAAGCGTTACCTACTGCTGAATAGGCTGGGCTCAACATACGTAGGCTGAATATAGTTTGTGTCAATTATGGGAATGTTTTCCCTTCAACATACAATTTGAAGTTGCATCTTTCCATTTTGTTCATATATTTTATTTGAGGAGATAATGTTACCAGTGAAAATGTTTTCTTTTTTAACCTATGATTTTTGTAATTAACTAAAAAAATATTAAGACATATCATGTGTTTCAGAATTAGCTGTGAAATACTGTTTCTAACTTCATTTTCCATATTAAGGTATTTCCAAAGCTATTTTGACTTACCCCTTCAATTTCTGTATTTTTACTGTACTTCTGTGACAATGTTCAGTGTATGAGTTCAGTAAGATTTGTGTAATGTGTGCGTCTACACTATAAACACTTTAGTTCCAGCAAGATATTGTGAGACTCTTAAACGCACAGATTTCCATAGTCTATCTCTAGTACTTCTGATTAAAAATAAAAATAAAAATATAAAAGTTTGTGTAATTACAGTGTTTAAAGAACTCAGTTTGTGATGTGATACTTGTAATATTAGACTAACAATATTTCATTTTGAAAGACTCAAGGGCTTCAGGACTTCAGTCTTTCATTTTGAAGAATTCTAGCTTGGACTTGTTTATGCAGTGTGAGTGGTGATTACTTCTAAGATCACAGCAAAACAACTCCTTCTTACATACAGATTACATATTATTTAAAGGCATACTAACATGCTTTTACAGTAATCAATGGCAGGAAATGCAATGAAACAATTAAATTGTACAATGAAATTCAGCTTTCAGTTTTAGACAGAGAAAAATATTCTTTCTCCTTTTCCTTCTCCACTTTTCAAACACATCAGCATATGAAATGTAAAAATATCGATATCTGTAATCTGCCTGTTAAAGAGAATACTTCTGACCATGGTGAGATTCTGGTATTGAGTTACTTCTATTATGTTAACACAAGTTTCATTTAGTTTTGTTAGTCCTCAGTCTAACACTGTCAGTTGAGGGTGCAGGAAAAAAAAATATCAACCAATCACCCACCTCTTTGATTGGATACTTCTGTAGATTTCATAGCTTCATTTCAGCTAGGCTAGAACAGAATAACTACCATAGGTGTAGGCAGTTGAATAAAATATATTCTTATTTTAAGTTGTGAAAAAAATATTTATCGAACTAGCCTCATAATCAGGTTATTCTTCTATTTTGTTTAGTTCTAAGGAATCTGAATACAGTCCTATAAAAAGAAGCCACAACAAGTGTGCAGGAGAAAACGCTTGAATGAGAACTGTCAATAAATTTGATATAGATCTGACAATAAACCTCAAATATGAGCAGAACTTAAGAATTTTGCAGGCCACGGATTCAGCTGGAATTATATACTATACTCTCAATTTTCTTGATGTGCATGCTTGTCTTCTAAAAGTGAATGACCACAGCAAACATATTTCTGAAATATACAGCCCCCATTTGCTTCCTCTGCCCTCACTAGTTGAGTTTGTACTCAACAGAAAACTAAATATCCTTCAAAGATGTATCACTGTTCCGAAGACATGCAAAGCTATTTTGAACTTAACCTCTTTAAAAAACAAGAGTTCAATGTGTAATGCAAAGTGTATTTATATATGGTAATGTCAGTTTTCGTGATTACACACCGTCATGTCCCTTGTTTGTTGATTATATTGAAGTTACTGTAATATTGTATTTTGTACTGTGTATCTCAACATCCCAGTGAGCATAGTAAGCAATATTTTTCTATTAAGTGATGTATTTAAAAATATTTAGTTTGCTACTACTTATAGTTATTAAGGCTTCTATTAAACCATATCAATTTGCTAAAATTATTTTCTTACTACTTTTGTCCTTTACTTAATTACTTTGAACATGCTTTTAAACTCCTTTGCTCTAACAATTAGCTGTGGAAAGGTTAAGAGTCTCTGAAGATCTGAGATGGTGTTGTGGTGAATTCTCAAGACTAGTTTTTGCTGTTGCTCTAGTAATATAATACGCGTATACAGCTACACGAGGTCTCCTCCTAAAATTTGTAGAGACTTACAAAAAAGAAAGTGCTGAACTTCCTAAGTCTGAGAATGACCTTACATAATATATTAGTGTCTTATTTCACCTAATAGTAGCTTATCTAAAAGTTGAGAAATTAGTTTGTCATCTAGTTTTTCTGTATAATCCTTGGGGGGAAAAAAAAAGCATTTCTAAAGAGACCATACATTCTAAAATAAGAATCCCTCTTTGAAAATATAATCGCTGAGGCAATTCTTTAATCTAGAGGACCAATTCAGACAGTGAAACATAGACACATAATGTAATTTGAGAGTTCACCTCTATGTGGTGTCCCAGCAGGTCTTCCAGCAGTTGTTTCAGAGGGACATCATTCTCCCATAGGTCATATCATGTCTGTCAGCCCTGTACAGACATTTCATGTGCTTCAGTGTATCTAAAATTAGACTAAATTCCTGTATTTCAGCTCCTGACTTGCTCCATAGTTGTTTACTTTTAGACAGTAAAGTCATGTTGATTCTCTCTTTTTTCTGGACTCACATTTTCAGTCAAAATATCAAGCTGTTCAACTATTCTCAAAGGCAAGAACCTCCTCTTATATTCACAAAGAAAAATGTTGAAATATAATAGATGTACAAATCCATTCAGATTATGAACTAATCATACAATCATAGTAAAATTGTACAATTGTGGAAACAGCAAATCTGAAAGTATTCTTTGGTTTTATCCAAAGATACACCCCTTGATTACAGTGCTTACAACATCCTTATTCTTAAATAAGTAAAAATAAAATAATAATTAAAAGCCCCCCAAAACCAGAAATACAAGTGACAGAACAAATTACTTTGTGGTTATAAATATTATAGTAAAAGCCTTCAGCTACTGGGTTTTTTACAGCCTTCTTAGTCTTTTCTGCAGTGCATAGTTATCCTTACCACTAGAAACATTTACCATAGATATTCTAAATCTTCATTATTTCTATTCAATCTTATTGATAGCTCTTAAAAAGTACCCTTATCCTTTACCCCAAAATTACTCTAAGCATTTCCCTAGCTTTCTATGGTTTGGATCCAGACTAAGAGTTTACATTGCTAGTATGAAAAACATCAGCCACATATTTCTTTTCTCAAGATAGATCTTCCTGTCTCCCAATATAACAAGATAAATTGTTTTATAAATAAGCTAAACCCTAAAAATACAACATAGCCATTATTATCTTGTGTGTTAATACTTCTAGTTCCTCCTGTCTTTTTGGTGTATTAGTACACAGACATTTATGAAGCTCTGTGGATTGCTCCACCAGATTTTTTATCATGTGTCCCATCATTTTGTTGTGATCAGCACTTTTCACCTCTTGATCATAGTTAAAAATCCTTTCCCTTTTTCACTAAATATACTCTGTCTTTGCAACCCACTTTTAAGATGAAACTGTCACTAAGTAAAAAAATGTCTGTTTCATAATACATTATACTGAATTACTAGCAGATTCACCCACCTAGTTTCAGTCACTTACCAAAGACTATAACCTTTTCATCTTAGATTGTTGAGAGACATACCTCCTCTAGAGAGGGTTGATTCTGTAAAATTGCTTGTAACTCTTTTGATTTAACAGGAAACTTGAAATTACTTTCGGCAGCTGAGATATGTAGTACTTTACACAGTACATATGTGTACATAGTACACAGTTACATAGTTAAATCATATGAAGCCAGACCTAATTTTTATATCATAGACAATATCATTTATATAGATAATAGAAGACAAAGGACTTAGCTCTAGATAAATGTCATTAATTTAAATTTGCCCAAAGTAGCTTCTCAAAATAGTTTTAGAGACTAATTTAAGTTTGAAAGAAAGAGTCTCTGTAGGTCATCCAGTGTTGGCTGATGAGACTTGTTCCAGCCATCTAAGGGAAATTTAATCTACTTCCTCTTCTAGACTATGTGGTCTATTTCAGATTGTGACATCATTTGTATTGATTTGCCTTCTGATTTTAATTTATAAACTCTCAACTCTCATGGCTTATCATCCACAATAAATCAAAGCTCCATGCATTCAAGCTACTCCTTAGCTTTACAGAACAAGCCTTCCTTCTCTTCACATACCTGATCTATCCTTCTTAAATATCCTCTATCAATCCTTCACAGTACTCCAGTCAGATGAACTATCCCATATCTCTGTGATCCCATTGATAGCATAGCTCTGAAATTACACATGGATTTCGAATTTCTCCACTATTTCATATGCTTTACATAATCATGTACAGGCATTCAAAACAAGCATTGAGCTGCATTGTTTTTGCATTGGAATTAAGTGAGTGTAGTGGTTTAGTCCCTACTCAGCAGCCAAAATACCACACAG
>WHYT01016952.1:130054-167203 GCA_009806455.1 Tetrax tetrax
CCCCCTGCAGAGGGACAGGAAGGAGAATAAGTAAATAAAAGAAAGCAAAACTCATGGGCTAGGTCAAAAACAGTTTAAGAAAACAATAGAGATAAAGAAAAAAGAGATGGAAAATAAAATGAAACCAAACAACAACAGAAAATACTTAAGCACATAATTTACACTACAATAGCTCACAATGGATCTCAAGTCTCAGCTCCCTCCCAAGTAGCAGAAACTTGCCTCCTACCGCAGTCCTCATTTTATATTCTCAGCATGATGTCACAGGGTATGGAATAGCCCTTTGGCTAATTTGGGTAAATTATCCCAGCTCTGTCTTCCAGCCACAGGTGTCACCAGCTCCAGTTCCTCTTCCAGCTCATTGCCTTAGCTGTCGCTAATGCCTTCCTTGATAACTGTTATTTCTCTTGAGCTGTTATCAGGCTGCTGCACTTATTCTGTACGTATATATCTGAAGGTGGAAAAGCAGCCTACCTTTCATGACTAGAAGTTACTTGTTTTTAGCCTTTTCCATCTTGGGAGTCCCTATCACTATCTATTGCTCTTTCAAGCATGGCCTGCAGCAGTCCCTCCTTCTGTGCAATTCACGATTCAGATTTTTCTTCTCTGCAAATGTCTTGTTCCTATTCCCTGGTGCCTAGTGGTCAGCTTGCCTACTTAGACAGCTGTTTCACTTGGCATCTCAGTTCCAACACCTCCCACTGGTGAAGCTGCCATCACCTTCCTTCCCTGCATGCGTCCCTTAGACATGCACCCCCTGCAGTCTGAGATTTGATGCATCAAGAGGAGCATGGCCAGTAGGTCGAGGAAGGTGATTCTCCCCCTCTGCTCTGCCCTGGTGAGACCCTACCTGGAGTACTGTGTCCAGTTCTGGAGCCCTCAACATAAGAAGGACATGGACCAGTTGGAGAGGGTCCAGAGGAGGGCCACAAAGATGATGAGAGGGCTGGAGCACCTCTCCTATGAGGACAGGCTGAGAGAGTTGGGGTTGTTCAGCCTGGAGAAGAGGAGGCTCTGGGGAGACCTGATAGCGGTCTTCCAGTACCTCAACGGGGCCTACAAGAAAGATGGGGAGAGGCTGTTCAGTAGGGCCTGTTGTGAGTTGTAGAGCACTGGAACAGGTTGCCCAGAGAGGTGGTGGATGCCCCATCCCTGGAAACGTTCAAGGCCAGGCTGGATGAGGCTCTGAGCAACCTGATCTAGTCAGGGATGTCCCTGCTCCTTGCAGGGAAGTTGGACTAGATGACCTTTGAAGGTCCCTTCCAACTCTAGCCATTCTGTGATTCTATGATTCTATGATTTCCATTGCTACATCCTCCCTCTAGTAGCTCCAGAAGGCCTACAGTATGCCAGGGACTATTACTCCAATTAGTGCCAGAGAAGATAGCCTGTGTTGTGTCACTGCCATTACTGCGCAGATTAGCACTCTAGCATGTCCCAGGCTGTCCTCCATGCGAAGTGCTAAAATCTCTATTAGCTAACCCTATTTCCAGCTCTCCTGAGCATTGTGACCAACACTTACTTAGGTGCTTCCCAGCAGTAGTTGAATAAGAGGTTGAATAGAATTCCTGATCCAATCCATCTGAATCACAGATCAGCTGAAGTTAGAAAGTATAGGCAGACTCTAATCAGGAAACAATCAACAGAAACAGAAGTACAGCTCTATTTGTAAATATTAAACAATTGTTGTATTAACTGCTGACCCCCTGTTGGGTGTGCCTGTTCATCATGCTTTTCTATCAGATATGTATACAATAAGCTGTACACATAAAATATTTTCCATCTGTGCTCTGTTTGGTTTTGGAGAAAATTATTTGTGTTGTCATTTGTGGCCTGTTTAAAATACATGACTTTGGGTACTCACTGGTCTAGAAAAAAAAATAATTTTCAGTGCAGTAGGTCAGAAGAGACAATGTGTTTGTGTAAGACCAGCATAGTTAGAGCAGAAAGTTACTACAAACATGCATTAAACTTCAAAGGTAAATGTGGGATTAGCATTGTTCATGACCCTTTTATGTTTTCTTTTTATAAAAATGTACATGTTCAAGTTGCATAAGCATATACAGTTGTACAAAACAATTTGTTTCAGTGCTTGAATAGTTATTGAGAAAAAAAAATATGTTATTTTGTGGACAGAAACATTGATATTGTGTAAGGTAATAAACTGCATAGTGAAAGTATAGAAGAAAACTTAAATGATTAAGCAGTACCAAATTTATATAATTTTTTTCTCAATCTATAGAAAAAATTGCAAATACTTATGCATGTCACAGAATCACACAATCATTGACATTTGAAGGGACTTCTGGACATCATATAGTTCAATCCCTAGCAGAAAGCAGGGTTAATTTGAGCAAGTTCCTCAGGGTTGTGTTCAGTCACATTTTTAATGTCTCCAAGAACAGAGAGTTCACAGCGTTTCTGGCCAATCTCTTCCAGTGTTTGATGACCCACACAGTAAAAAATAAAAATAGAAACATGTTGAAATGCAATTTTCTGGGTTCCAGTTGCTGCTTACTGCCTCTTATATGGCACAGATTGGGACTGAGAACATTCTGACTCTATCTTCTTTATTTCCTCCTCAATCAAGTGTTGGTAAGATTCTCCCTCAGCCTTTTCCTCTCCGGGCTGATCAGTCCCAGCTCTCTCAGCCTTTCCTTGTAGGAGATATCCTCCAGTTACTTAATCATTGTTATGGGCTTATGCTGGACCAATTCTGGTACACCTTTACTTGACTTCCTCTATGTTGAGATAGACCATTCCTGAGCATGGAGAAAGTAATGCCTGAAAAGCAACTATGTCTCCTGGACCTCAATGCTTTCCAAGGCCATATTCCCTGGGATTCTTCCCAGCAGGTCCCTGAACAGGCTGAAACCTGTCCTCCTGAAGGCCAAAGTTGTTATTCTGCCCTTTCCTGTTTTCCTTCTTCTCGGGGTTCTGAACTGCACCGTCTCATAGTCACTGTAGCAAGGCTGACCCCAGCCTTCACATCCCTGACCAGTTCCTCCTTGTTTGCAACTGTACTCAGGGAAAGCAAGTTCTCTTATTGGCACTTTGATCTCCTTTGGCAGGAAGCTGCTATCAACATACTCCAAAAAACTCCTGCATTGCTGCTCTGCAGCACTGCTCTGTTACTCTGCCAGCAGATATCAAGATTGTTGAAAGCTGAAATACTTACAATTTAACCTATTTTTTTTTTCAAATTACTTGGGAGTTTTGTTGATTATTTATTTGTAAGCCAGGGATGTAATTTAATATTTAATTATTATTTTGTTATATAAAATTGGATATTATGGCTAGAGTCATAATTATTATTTTACATTTATAATTTTTTGCTAGTGTTGAAAAGAAACCTGTAGTGGCTTTTACACTGAAAGTTTTCTGATGCTTTCCATTCCAAAATATTCTCCTAATTTTTTTTTTTTTTTAAGAATCATAGAATAGTTTGGGCTGGAAGGGACCTCTAAGAGTCATGTAGTCCAGCCCACCTGCAACGAGCAGGGACATCTTCAACTAGATGAGGTTGCTCAGAGCCCTGTCCAACCTGGCCTTGAATGTTTCCAGGGATGGGGCTTCCACCACCTCTCTGGGCAGCCTGTTCTAATGTTCCACCAGCCTCATTGTAAAAATTTTTTTCCTAATGTCTAATCTGAATCTACCTCCTTCTATTTTAAACCCATTGCCCCTAGTCCTGTCACAACAGGCCCTACTGAACAGCCTCTCCCCATCTTTCTTGTAGGCCCCGTTGAGGTACTGGAAGACCGCTATCAGGTCTTCCTGGAGCCTTCTTTTCTCCATGCTGAACAGCCCCAACTGTCTCAGCCTGTCCTCATAGGAAAGGTGATCCAGCACTCTAATAATCTTTATGGCCCTCCTCTGGATTCACTCCAACTGGTCCACGTCCTTCTTATATTGGAGGCTCCAGAGCTGGATGCAGTACTTCAGGTGGGGTTTCACCAGGGCAGAATCACCTCCCTTGACCTGCTGGCCACACTCCTCTTGATGCAGCTCAGGATGTGGTTGGCTTTCTGTTCTGTTCTGCAAGTGTGCATTGCCAGCTCATGTTGAGCTTCTCATCCACCAGCACTCCCAAGTCCTTCTCCTCGGAGCTGCTCTCCATTCATTCTCCAGCCAGCCTGTATTTGTGCCTGGGATTGCCCCAACCCAGGTGCAGGACCTTGCGTTTGGCCTTGTTGAACTTTGTGAGGTTTCCACAGGTGCATCTCTAAGTTCTGTCAAGATGGCATCTCTTCCATTCATTGTGTCGACTGAACCACACGGTTTCATGTCATTGGCAAACCTGCTGAGGGTACACTCAATCCTACTATCTATGTCATCAACAAAGGTGCTAAACAATGTCAATCCCAATACCAACCTTTAAGAATTACTTTATTCAAACTCTGTAGGTGCACATGATGTAGTATGCAATGGTCTTTGACCTGCATGCCAGTGTGATTTTCTGTGTCTTTTGTCAGTGACTGAAGAGCAGGTTCTAATAACAACATTAACTACTGAGTTTCACAGAAAAATTAATTTGTATGCATGCATTTGGGATAACATTGGAAGTATGAAATGGACTTTATGAATTTAGACGATAGTCCAAAATGGTGAAATCATTGACATATTATACAGTCTAGTCCTGTTGAAGGCAAATACAGTTTCATTGTGACTTTATTTCTGATTCTAATTCATAACAGCAAGGATTTCACCCAGCAATACGCCTAGTCTGGGCATACAATTGCATGAAGTTTTTTCTGTCTTTCATTAAAGTCTATCTGACAGTCAGTTTCCACTATTCTATCACTTTTGCAGGTTTTTTTTTTTTTTTAATGGAAGACATAGCTGTCATTTCTTCATACATCTTGTACAGCTAAACTATGTGAAAATCAGAATTTTGAAATGGCAGTAGAACGTGGGAAAGGGTTTGACTCTGGTAAAGATTGCTGACAGATATTAAATCAGAAGTAATACACTGTCCTCTGTCTTTAACTCTGAGGGGGTAATGTTACTGTGACTATTCAGACTCAATTCTAGGAATAGATGACGTCACTGTCTTTGTGATCAGTTGACATTTTCACTAGCTGCCCTAGGAAGGATTAACCTATTTGTGTTCCAAAAAAAAAAATAAAATTAAGATTACTTTTAACTTATCAAATTACTTTTAACTTATCAAATTTGAAGATAGAGGAACTGAGAAGGATCTAAATCCAAATGATTTATTAATAATAGCAAAATTATAACTGTGACAGTTATTGTGTGTATGGTCAGGTACCTATAGCTCTGCTACTTCTTACTACTTGTTAAATTTATCACCATTTTGACTAAAAGATTTGCTTATAATTTTTTTTCTAAATCTCTTTTTGGGATTACATATTTTAATATACACCAGGCTGAGAACTCTGAAAGTTTTGGAAAGAAGTGATTCTCTTCTGATGTTGACTTTCTCAATGTCCAAGTAACTGGTTAGGAGAGGAATGGCAGAAGAGGTGTACAGAGTTGTTCCCTATGAAGTTTATCAAAGAATGGTGTTCAAACTGATAGTCTAATATTTATAATGCTAACAGAAAACATCTAAGAGTACAGTTCAGTTCTATACTGCAGGTACATATGCTATAGATGTTTACATGTAGACACAGAAACAACTGTGTCAATATGCAAAGCAAATGTCTGTACATCTTCACATTGTAGTTGTTGGAGAAACCCTTGATTCAAGTGCCCACATATAAATATCTGGTACTGTTTGAGATATTCTGGAATACTTTTGTGGTTTCAGCTGTGACTCATGAAATCTGGATTTTCAATACATCTTGTGTATCTAATTATGCTGTACAGGTATCTTAGATACATTTAAGTGGACAGCTTAATCAACCATTCCCTTTGGTCAGATGGAGATGAGAGAAAGGATATCAGAGAAACTAAGAAAATATTATATAAGCAACATTTAAAGACATTGCTTAGTGCCTATGCACACCCACTAAGCAAGCCAGTCCCTTCGAAGACATAATCTGTTTCTTTTACTCATATGCTAAGATATTAGGTATGACTATATAGATATCGTTCCATTTCAGATATCTAGGTGTGTGTTTATATATATATTTAAACTATAAACACATACATACATACACATGTAATACATAACAACTATGAGGAGGTATCGTTTCTTTTTTTTGCAAAGTAATAAAGAAGGTAAGCTCCAGGGATAATGTAAAGTTAAGCCAAAGGACAGTACTGTAGTAAAACTGAGTAGGAATAAGCTTTTTTTTAAAAAAAAAAACAAACTATCATTATTCTGTTTTGTTTATGTTACACAACATATGATGTGGATTTTTATAATTGCGGGGTTTTTTTCAGGCAAGTTTCTCAAAACTCATTATCTATTCTAATGGCAATGCTATACAATTTTTGACCCTGACCATTCAAATATCTAATTTCCAAAGAAATCAACAGAAATCATGTTCACATATATCTGATGTACCTACGTGTTTGAGGAATGTAGTAGGAACTGAAGCCCAGAGGCTACAGAGTGGGGGGTAATAGCATTGCTTTATGCCAGAGACTTGTGAAGGGAGATGTATTAATGTTTATGAAGCACTCAGATGCTAAAATGGCCATTATAAAGATTGATAAGAAAATGAATAGTCCTGTCTTTAAACAAGACTTGAACAGTGTAGAGTAAATAATAATGCCTGAGGGCAGCTATAGACTAGGGAAAAGAAAAATATGATAGCTTCTCATTAAACAGTCATGATCCAGCCGGCACACGAATAGAAGGATATCTTCTTTTGGGGACGGGTATAAGAATAGTTGGTTATGTCATTAAAGAGTGAACAATGAACAATAATGCATATACATCAGGGAAAGCAATGCACTCTGTGTGTTCTACATTCTGTTCTTTTTCAATAAGGTCTTGCTCTGTGCTTGTGTTGCATACGCGCACAAGAGGTCCTCAGGATCTTCGATGACTAGAATCCTAGGATAAGATCTTAAGAAAAAAGTACTGGTTTAGAAGTCACAGTGCTAAAGGGACAACATCAACAGGATACATGAAACATCAGAAGACATCTTAATGCTATGTGTACCATCATTCCTGTTGCTTTGTCCTTTCCTGTTAAGAAATAAGTAGTTTTAATAGATATTCTAAATCAAAATACAATATTATGAACTGTATAAAAATAAGTCACAGTTTTTAGGTTAATATGCAGGAAAGTACAGAATTATCATTTAATATATTAGCCTATATAGTTTTTAGAATCTGAACCTTAAATTTTAAAACTCAAGAGGTTAAAGAGTAGCATATCAAGATGTGAGGTTTTTATATTTGTAGATCAACATATATTTTGGAGAAAAGCATCTGAAAAGCAAAATGGCTACACTTAGAAAAAGAATTCCACCTAGGAACAAGCTGAAATAAAAACCAAGAAAAACAAAGAGAATTTATCAAACAGTAAGAGCAAAAGAGACAGAATATATAAAGAGGAACAGTTAAGTAGTTTCCAATAATTTCTACTAAAAGTTTCAACATATTTTGGTAAGAATTCTAAGTAGGATTTACAAGTAAGCATAATGCAGTTACACTTATATTTATTATTAAAAAAACCATTTCCTTTCTGCCCAGCTATGATCAAGTTATTGACTGACTCCTTGTTACTAACTCTCTTTATTTTATTTTGTCATCTCTAAAATTGTATAAGCAGGAATCTTTCATATTATACCTTCAAGGATTCTGTTTCGAATAATAACATTCAGAACACATAACTACGAACATGGGCAACTGGGATACTTTTACTGCTTTTGTCTTTAAACATTCACAATAAGATATAAAACCCATGCACAGAGAAGAAAGAGAAGAGGAGGACACATATTATATTTATTAGACTGTCTTACTTGATTTCTTTCTCTTTTTAATGTGCTGCAGGAACTCTAGTTGCAATCTTATGCCTTGTCGTATTTTATTAGCTCAAGGTTTCTAATGCTATTTTCTTTAAAGCTGTCATCAGTTGATATAATATTTATTTTCAGAACTTCATTAGATTTTTGTAGGCTAGAGAAAGTGTAATTTTTATGTTTCGAAAACACTGATTAAAAAAAAATCATACATAAAAAAACCACTTAGTTTCCTACATTAATTTTTATTTAGTAAGATATACACATGCACTTAATTTTTGAATCTTAAATTGCTGCCACTTAAATTGGTGTTAAGTCTGGAGTAATACTGTTAATATCTATGGTTTTACCTTCTGTTAGCTAATCAAAGTTATAGTTGTACTTTTTAGGGTCATACTTTACCCTGATCCATAGATGTCAAACAGCAATGATCAGTGTAGTTTACTGAAATGTGTTAAATATATTTCTAGGTAACCTGCATGACCTTATTAGCTTTGATGGTAATTCACCACAGTATTTATTTTTTTTTTTAGCAACAGTATCTATTTAGTAGTAGTGCTTTGCACTATCTATAGACATTCTATTCTAAATATAATTCAAATTGTCAGTTTTGTTTTTCAAGAACCATGACTTTGGTCTAATTAAAATATGATGTTCATATCCCTAAGTGGGAGTTTTACCAACATGAATACTAAAAGACAGCTAGCTGATTTATTTAGTCCTAGACCCTACAGCTAGAATATACCTGTGGAATAAATAAACAATATCGTAGTTTCAAAAATTACTGGTAAATAAATCTGTATACAATATTTAGCAGACCTTAAAATCAAAGCACAAGACTGAGTGCACTATTGACAGTAAAAGGGTAAATATTTTTTCCCTGCTACTGTTGTGAAGTGCTGAGCAATGGAAAGAAAGCAGATAAAGTACTCTAGTGGATGCAGTTCCTTATGAATGTGAAATGGCTGTCCTTTGAAACTGAATGCTTAAGAAGTAAAAAAAGGTTATTCAGTCCATAAATTATTAAAGTGTTCCCTTAAAAGTGAAATAGTTAGACCTTCCATATTATTTCCACAGTTCCTGGTTTTCCTTTTGATTACAACCTTTAGAAAATGACATGATTGATTCCCATAATTGTCCACATCAAATTAAGTATCTGTTTTATCGGAAGAAACAGTGCTTTAGAAAATTATTGGAATGAGGTGGTCATACTTCAAAATACGCTGCTGAAGAAAGTGGTATAGTAATTGTTAGTAAAAGTACCATTTGTGTCAAAATTGTGTGAAACATTCATACAGCAAGTGAAAGATCCCGCAGTTTGCTTAATTAAGCATGGAACATTACTATCATTCTTAGTTCGTGCTGCAGAACTACAGGATTCTCATACAGACTGGATGGCCTGTGTCTCATTAAACACTTACTGAAAGATAAATACTAAATTTTATGGTGGTTTGTGATTGCCTCGTGAGAAACATTTTGAAATCTTTTTTAAGTACCTCTACAAGAACATACTGGTGCTAAATACACAATTTAAACCTATTTGTGGAGTGCTTCTTCAACACTACCAAATAAATCCAAAATATTATTACAAGTTAGTTGATGGACTGGAAGAATTAAGAATTAGGACTTGCATTGTTACTTAAAATCTGTCAGTTTGAGTTCTTGATTTTTTTTTTCTTTTCTAAATTGTATTACATGCATTATTTGCTGTGAATTCTTAGTACTTGCCATTAATTTCTGCCTTTGTTAAATAAATAAATAAATAAATAAATAAATAAATAAATAAAGGCACTATTTTTAGCATGAGAAAGATATATAGAAGAGAGGTTAAATGTTGAAATTCTTGAAGATTCTGTTTCTTTTACAAAAATTGTGTGCACATATTTGCGCTATGGACTGTGAATAGAATTAAGAGAAAAACTAGGTGCATGAAGTATAGCAAAAATTATGAAGTTTTAATACTTTTAAAATTATTCTGTTAAGTAATTGCTAGGTGTGATTAATATAATTTTTCAATTGTATTATTTAAATATTTTATTTTAATTCTGTAGTATATTCATATATTGACCTAAGGCAATGGTGTAAAAACTCTTCAACACGCTCTTAATGAGCAATTGGCTGCTTTATTTAATATCCTGTGGTTACAGAAGAATACCATCATAGCTAACTGTGTAACTGAAGAGGGCAACATTTATTTTTTGTCATCTTGAATCCAAATGCTTAAATTCTTGTATTGGATTTGCATGGCAAGGTATTGGTAGCAGTGGGGGTTACAGGAGTGGCTTCTGTGAGAAGCTATTAGAAGATTCCTCCATGGCCAATGCCAGTTGGCCCTAAGATTGACCAGCCCTGGCCAAAGCCAAACCAGTCGGTTATAGTGGTAGCACTTCTGTGATAACATATTTAAAAAGGGAAAAAAAAAAAACTTTCTGAAAAGAAAACAACAGTGGGGAGAGGAATGAGAATATTTGAGAGAAACAACTACACAGATCCCAAGGCTGGTGAAAAAGGAGGAGGAGGTGTTCCAGGCACCGAAGCAGAGACTCCCCTGCAGCTGATTGAGATAACAGCTATCCACCTGCAGACCGTAGAGGACCTTATGCCAAAGCAAGTGGATGCATCCAAAGGAGTCTGTGACCCTGCAGGAAACTCATGCTGGAGCAGGCTCCTGGCAGGACCTGTAGACCCATGGAGGACCCATGCTGGAGAAGTATGTTTCTGAAGGACTGCACCTTGTGGAAGGGACCCACACTGCAGTAATTAATGAACTACAGCCCATGGGAAGAGCTCACATTGGAGAAGTTCATAGACGACTGTCTCTGTGGGAGAGATCTGATGGTAGAGCAGGGGAAGAGTGTGAGGAGTGCTCCTCTCAAGGAGGAAGGAGCAACAGAGACAATGGGTGATGGACTGACCACAACCCCCATGCCTCGTTCCCCCTGGGACACTCAAGGGGAGGAGTTAGAAAATTTGAGAATAAAGTTTAACCTGGAAAGAAGGGAGAGGTGGGGGGGAGGTGTTTTAAGATTTAGGTTTTATTTCTTGTTATCCTACTCTGTTTTGATTGACAATAAATTAAGTTATTTTTCCCCAAAGCATGCCCATTTTGCTCCTGATCATAATTGCTGAGTGATCCCCCTGTCTGTATCTTGACCCGTGAGCCTTTCATTTTATTTTCTCTCCCCTGTCCACTGAGGAGGAGAGTGATAGAGCAGCTTTAGTGGGCACCTGGCATCCAGCCAGGGTCAATCCACCACAATGTTATTAAATCAAGAAAGACCGTTTATTAGTTTGAATTCAGTTGAATTTATGTCATCTCTTTATGTATGGATTTTGCATATTTCCAATGTTTATGTACATTGTGAAATATTAACTTTAAATACATATTCCTAAGCCTTAATCTATCAGAAGGAGCTACAGGACAATTGATTAATTGGAAAAGATGCTCCAGATTGAACTTAATCTAATTATCTTATTGAAGGAAAAAAAAAAATATTTGATTTATTGATAATTCATAATATAATACAAGGAAAATCCTAGCCGCCGCTTTGATTTCCGCTTCCTCAATGCCGGTCGCACCTCCGGTGGTCAGCAGAGCAAAATTATTCGGGGTGTCCACTTGGAGAAGCCATTTGCCCAGTGGGTCGAGGGGGAGATAGGGTGAATTTGGTGAAACTATAAAAAGAAGGGGTTGCCTGGGAAAGGTGCAGGTTTGACTCGGAGGAGGACTGATGCTTGGCGCAGCCGCCCCGTGTCACACGGGTCCATGCCCAGGCACACCGGGTTATTTGGAGATACCAGGGGATGACAGCAGGAGCTAGCCGTGGGCAATGGGCGTAATTTCGGCAATGTTCTCCATTGCTGGCCCCTACTCTCGATTTCATGACAACCTCTCCATGAGCATGGGTGCTGTTATCATACGTGTGAGCCTGACTTCTCCAGATCTGTCCCTGTTCCCAGAGAGTCACCTGCACTTCCAGCTCCCTGCTGGGAGCTACTGGGAGGTCTTTGGGATGCCAGACTCCCTGGGGATGCCGTTTTGGTGCAAATTTGGGTTGCTTTGTAGGTAAAGTGGTGGAGTCACCATCCCCGGAGGTGTTCAAAGAACATGTAGGTGTGGCACTCCAGGACATGGTTTAGTGGACACGGTGGTGTTGGATTGGTGGTTGGACTTGATGATCCTGGAGGTCTCTTCCAACCTTAAAGATTCTGTGATTCTGTGAATAGGAAGATTCTGTGACTGCCATTTAAATATACTTAAACTAGAGGGAAAAAAAAATCTAGTTATTTAACTTCAGAGTTAGGTAAATCTTAGTTTTGTTTGGGGTTTTTTTTCAAGGAAAGCAGTGAATTACAAATTTCTTTAGAAGTTTTAGCTGATCATTCACAAATTATCATCTGGAGAAATTATGTCATCTTTGAAAGAGATCTGAATAATAAATGTAGTTATTTCATGTGGACTTCATTTGAAGGACTCTCATATCATTTAATGGTTACAACTATCACCATGGTTGAAATTACACTGAACACCATGTGAGTAGATATTTTGATTAATTGATTCCTTTATACTGAAGGGGTAGACGGAATATTATTATTGAAAAATCACACAGTAAGCTTGTTATACTCAAAAACCTCAAATTTCTTCTTAATTTCACCTAAAAGCCTTACCTCAATATTTCCCATAGTTACAGAATATTTCCCATAGCTACAGGTCACTTGGTAAAATCAAATGCAAGCTCTTTGTGAATCCTGTCCTGCGGAGCCAAGAGTCCTAAGATTTTATTATTTTTTTTCTCCTTCCACATTCTAATTAACAGTAAACTTAAATGTATTTATCAGTGTATGTTTACTCACGTTGGTTTTAAATTGTTAATTGTTTTACGGTTTGCTTACTCCTTCTATTTCTTTGCTTTGGTTTGCTTCAGAAAAAAACCAAAACAAAACAAAAAAACATTCGCTGTGTAAGATGGAGTGGACAAGATTGAAAATGATTTAATGATTAAACTTCAATTTTTTCTGTTTCTTTACTGACCATGTATACATTTAAAACAGTTGAAAAAAATATGTCACTTTAACAGAAGTCTGAAAATTCTGGAAGTGTTTACCTCGGACATTAGACAAGAGAGTTTATGTACTGGCTTGTGTTGCTTCTCTTGCACTGAATATTTTTATTTATTTTATGCAAATAAAATACTTCAATACTGGGACTGAAGTTGAGACTTTCCTATCCCTGAGTTTCTTGCAATGCATTGTGCAATGTGAAATTATTGTACTATAAAGTGAGAGATGGGTATAAGTTTCCAGTATAAAAAACAAGAATGATCTTTTGTCATTCAAGTCTTCCATAAATATTTCAGTAACTACAATTGTAGTTAATAGAAATAAAAGTGATTTCACAAATCTTTAAAGTTAAAACCAGATTCTTTGCTCTCTCCAGGTAATTGTTTCCCTTCTTTTTTGTGACCTTGAATGCTAGGTGAAATGTAGCAGTGAAAACCAGTCTTCTGTATTATCTCTGCAACTGTTTGGCGTTTTAGTAGTGTAGAGAGCTTAAGTTTTGGGGTTTTTTTTAATTATTTGTTTATATGAAGTGTCTAGTAGTAAGTAAGGCAAAACAGCATTCCAAAAATAAGAAATAAAATTCTTTGTATAGTCTGTAAATAATTTTATAACTTTTTTTCCAAATATTGTTTGTGATCCAGTCCTACCTTTTCAGACATCCAGATGTGAGTGATTCGAAGCAAATAAAAAGTCTTATTGCTATACCATTAAGTTTTATACTTGGTGATTGTAGTAGCAAGTTCAAAGAGACATCTCAGCATTCTAAAAAAATGCTACTTTTCTCATTCCTGCAGCGTCTATAAAAATACTACATTATTTATAAGTACTAGTTTCAGTGAGTAAAATCTGCTCCATTTCTACACTACTTGTACACATTCAAGGCATTATCCATTATAAGACTGGAAAAAGGTTGTAAAAAACCTTATACTATGATAAAAAAATAAAGTGCTTAGCAAAATGTCAGTTACCTAAATCCAAGTGAACTTAACAATGTCCTTCATTCTGTACTGCAATTGTATCTGTCACTTGGATAATATTAGGTTTTTTTATTTGAAATACTTTCTTGGTAATATCTGCAGGGCATGAAAGTTGTCCTTGATTGTCTTTTATAAACAAACCTCTGTTACACTCTGCTGTAAAACAGACATTACGAAGTGAGATGCTACTGTAAAATCAAATATTTTTGACTGTGGGCCATCTCATATTAACCCACACCTAAGCAGTTGTCAATCCTCCACCCTTCTGCAGCTGATATCTTTAAAACAAGGAAAGTGTTTCTATTCTCCTTATCTTTTTACTGTGTTTTACAAGTCTTATTTTAATACAGTCTTCTGAAAAGTTGTTTGAAAAATGTTCTACTTGAAATATGCCTTTTCCATTTCTGTTACAAAAGGGCTGATAGCTGTGTTTAGATTGACAAATTAAATGACACTGAGACCAGTTGTTGTGGGATAGCTTGCATTACTTCTGTTAAACACTCTCAAAACAGAATGGTTGTACACAGATGTATATTGGGAACGTTTCTTACTCTAAACCAGCTTTAAACTCTTGAAAAATATTGACTGGGAGAGCTGACCTAAGTAAAATCTCTGACAGACATTGTTCTAACCTTTTAAGAATGCATGTGTTCCTGTGCTGGGCAACATTCGCTGTCAGTGTTTATCAGTGGTAGCTGATGACATAAATAAATAGGTTGGTATTTTGAAACACACATGAGTGAGTTTTGAAGATGTGGCCTGTTGTCACCTGATTTTAATAAGACGGTAGATTTTTTTCTTAAGAGAAACTAAAGTAGTTCTTGAAGTACAGTCAAAAATCCATGGGTTATTTCTAGAGAGTGCACAAAAAGTAAAAAAGAAAAGCAAGCTTGTTGTCATGAATAATGTTTGTGTTTCCAGTTTGAAAATGATGGCATGTAAGCATCAGGGGCTTGGATAGGAAAGGCAGAAGTACTGGCTGAAAAGTAAGACAGGCTCCATGTGGGAGAATGCTTCAGAAGAGGAGGCAGTATGACTATAGGTTTCTAGAAAAAAAAAAACACCTTATATTTTTAAGGAAGAATATCTAAATGATAACACAATAAGACTGAGTTCCCGTTTTGGGGGATATTTCATGTTGTCTGTTTCAAAACAGATTCTGTTTACAATCATACCTCATTAAGTATACTGTTTAAGGGTTGAGTACCAGTAAAAGATGTAGTTCTTCTGTTTGTGTATTTCAAAGATTGATAGAGATGCATCTATACTGTGCAGCACTCTCATCTGTTTTATCATGGAATGTTACTAGCCCATCATACCATGTACAGATTAACTGGAACTTCCAGTCTGTTACTTCAAACTAGGTAATTTGCTTGGAAACATGGATGCTGAGTATTTACTTATGATATTGATCCAAGTAATGGTGATTTACAGTTGCTTGTGAAGCAAGGTGAAAGATGTGATAAGATCAATATTTTTTTTTTTTAACTCTGGATTTATTCATAGTACACCTTAACCCTTTATATCTATTTGGTTAACTTCGAATTACAAGAGTGTTTCTATAGAGAATGCTGATAGTGACTGAGCCATTAGTTACAATTGATTATGACCTCAGTCATGAATAAATCTCACTGTTAATACAATGTAGCATGCAATATATCACAAAAAAAAAAAACAAACAATAAAAACGCCCCAAAACCAAACCAACCAAGCAAATAAACACCATGGTAGCAACTTCTGATAACACTGGTGTTACGACACTTACTGAGATTTCCAGATGCTCCTAGAAGGTATGTTTCGAAACATTTAGATGACAGAAATGGACATTTTGCCGACTTTCTGTGGCCTTTGAATCAGGCTCAACAGCTGAGGAGGTCTTTGAATCTCACAGACCTACTTCAACAATCCTTACTGTTTCTGCACCTGCTTGTCAGTTTTGCTCAGTATACAGCTGTCCAGTACTTTTTATGGCATTCCTCATTCCTCCAGCAAATCTGAATATCAATTTTAATTTTCTGAATAGAGAATGTGGCTGGGAAACCTTTTTCTAGATAAGAATTTTTAGAAAGCAAATACTGGAACATTGTCTTCAAATTCTTAAGGTGAAGGATGCAATAGGAGATAGCTTAGACAAGCTTACAGGTAAAAGTGGGGAATACTTTTGAGGGAAGGGAAGCAAATGAAGCTGTGCTTTTTTGTTTGAAAAAACAAAATTAAAATCTCAGGTAATGCTGCACAACTTCTGTGAACTGATACATCTGACACTGGTTAAGAAAATTCACATATTAGAGGTTCTGTGTATTGTAAGCTACAGAGGTAAATTGACATTTTAACAGAAAAGGTCAAACTAAAAATCCCATGGTTCCAAGAGTACAAGTCAAGTATATTTGTGCTTGATGTGCCAGTACATAGAAATCCAAGACAAAATGTAATTCTGCAAGACAGTTTATTATCTATTTGCGTGGGAGAAAGAAAATTAAAATGGAGTATATTACATTGCTTACCCTTATATAAAAGGAAACTTAAGCTACTGCTGACATTTTGCTTCTAGTTGAAGTGCACTTCATTGAAAACAGAATTGTATGACTTAATTGATAAAATTCAAATTGTTTGCACACATAAAAAATTTAATTGCTTTCAGATTACATGAGTAACATATACTGCATGACTATGTCTACGACTACCTTTTTAAGATAGCTTCTCAATTACTTCAGCAATTTCTATTATGTCTTTTAAATAGCAAGTGAATCATAAGTTAAATTGTCTCAAAGTTAAAGAAATTAGGTACCAAACACCTGCAGGCAGATAATATCCTTGGAAAGATGTGTGATTTGACAGTATCCATACAAATAGTTTCATATTACAAGATGCAGAAAATCTTACCTGGGAATTTAGTTTATTAATGCAAATAAACCTTTTGTTGAGAATTAATATAAGATTTTCTTCTTTCAACTCACAAACTAGACAAAACATTCATTCTTTAAATTAGGAGATGTTCGTCTAGGTCTTAGCAGATATATGTCAAAGCTGTATAACTTTGTATGTTTTCTGGGTCTCCAAATTCCTATATCAAATGAGATTGCCTTTAATCTCAGATTTATAAGATTCCCACATATGAAATTGATTCTTCTTTCCCAAAATTTTTTTTCTATTTTTCCTCCATGCTAATATTAACATTGTAGTTATAGAATGGTAGAAAAAATATGCTAATATTACACTGAAATTAAATATCTCTTTCATAATCAGTTCTTTCTCAGTGATTGTTCAACTAGTGTTCTTACTTAAAATAGAAACAAAACTAGTGTTTTCTCCTCCATTTCGTTCACTTTATCTTTCTGTACTGTAGATGTTACAGACATACACAACACATACTATGACATAATATTGTGTAACAGTGTAATGTATTGTAAAGTTTTATAAAGAACCAAAGTTCTGGTCTGTTAAAAAAAAATATTTTCAAATGATGAAATTATTTTACCTACAGTCCACTGATATATATCTAAACAGCCTCAATATTGTCTTTCCTTTTCTTGCAGAACTACTGTGTAGCATTGTGCCCTGCTTCTTTGATCTTTGTGTGTGTATATATATATATGTTATTCTTGAAAAGCTGAATCGAAGTAAAATGTGTATTATTTAATTTCAATTATAGCTGACAAAATAATATTACTTCTTTTAATATGCAAGCTTTTGGATGCCTTCTGTCTTCAAGCTTTTTGTGTTATCTCTACTCCTGTTATACGGATGCACTAATTTAATGTGTTGGGAACAGTGATGTTCTTGGAATGCTGTTGTAGGAAGGAGTGTCAGTAGGACAGAACAGAATGCTGACCTGTTATGTATTAGCTCCTGCCTGAAAGGTTTCACACATTCACTTATAGGTTCCGTGACATAGTGGATAAAAAAAAATACCATTATTTTTTCTGGGTTTATTTGCCCCTATGTCCTTGAGTGAATAAATAGTTTACTAAGAGAAATTATTTCATCTCCCAAGCATTATCCATTCCTCAATCTTTTCTAGGTTCTTGATCTTGTCCTGATTATCTTGTCTGTGATAATTATGACCAGCTTCCAACATTTTAGTAAAATAAATTAAAAAAAAAAACATTTTGATTTGATTAAACAAAATTCCTCATAAGAACAAATTCATGTCAAATGACATTTCATTGGCATGTTCATTTTTTATGAGTTTGAAGCCTTTGATCTTGTTTTACATGAGAGATTTTCATTGAACATAAAATATATTTTGATCTGGTTTTAACACTTGATTTCATTACGATTTCTGACTTTTCAGATTTCTTCTTCCTGAATCAAGAAAAAATCTATTTATTTAAAAGAGCACGTAGCATGGAGTCTTACCTGGTGTAGAATCATAGCACCACATAAAAAAGACATGAAGTGTTCTTGAAAGGTGATTGAGTAATTGATTTTCCCAAAGGTAAATATTCTATGCTCAAACTATTCCTTATGTTTGACTTGCTTGTTAAAATCTCCACTGACAGGTATTTAACTTCTTTACATAATGTCTTTCCATTAACCACTGCCTCTATGTTCGGAAAGTGTTTTCAACAATATGTTTGTGTTATATCATTCTCACTTCATCTTGTAGATAATCTTATTTAAACCAGCTTGCATTCATTTTTGTCAAAGTTCTTGTTACCTAGGGTAAGGCTTATCTATAATAATTGCCCTTCATCTTTGGTTATTACAGCTTGTTTCTACTAGTATCTTTGCCCTAGAACCGCTTATTCAGCTTCACAGTTACCAAATAAGTCCTGAAGCACTGAAAAAAAAAACCCACGAAAAAAGTCTGTCCCTGTAATTTTCAGTTAGCACATATTTGAAAATTAGAAGTAATACACCTAGGCAAAATATGGATATGCACTACACAATGAGAAAGGTCATTTCACAGCATGCAAAGAAAGACCAAAAAAAAAAAAAAAACCAAAACAAAACAAAACCTTGCTGCTTGACTTTCTCTCTTATATTTTCCTATGCACTACAAATTTCAGGATCACTGCTGCTCAAATTCAATTTGCATTACTAGACTGAAGAACAGGAAACTAAACAAAACAAAACAAAAAAAAAAAAGAAGAAAGGATTGGGCAATACTAGTTCCTTTCTGAGAATGGATGACTTTTATCACTTAGTTGTGAGTGATTAACAAGATCTGCAATGGTGTTGCTACAAGTTTGTCAACCCCCTGAGAACAAACTATTTGAGCAGTGGATTCAGTTCACTTCAAATGTCTTAAAGTGAAACACCTGTCTTAGTTACAAGTCCTAGCCTTTTGTGAACAGAGAGACTCCTGCAGAGGACAGTTCAAGTGAAGTGTGTTAGTTGGTTACATCACAGTGAGACAGAAGCAAAACAAACTGATAATGACATATTCTTTACAGTGGCATTATGGATCTCATAATTCCAGTGTCTGGTACTCAGAGATGCAGAAGTGGAACTAACAACAATGGAGTCAAATCAAAAGATAATCTGTCCCCAGTGCACATTATATTTCTTCAGTCTTTCATTGTGAATGGTACAGCAGAATAAGAAGTCACTTTTTGAAGTCTATTTAAAAAAAAAAAAAAAAAAAGAAAAACAAAATATTAATTTCCAATAAAGATTCCATAATGAAGCTGCTTTTGGAGAGTGTACTTCAATATCAGGGTATCTTGTGTCATGGTTTAGTTAGCAATTGCGTACCACACAGCTGCTCAATCACCCTCCCACTCCCCAGGGGATGGGGTAGAGAATTGAGAAGAAAAAAAACCTCATGGGTTGAGATAAAAACAGTTTACTAGGAAAGCAAAGGAAAATATAATTATATATATATGTATATATAAAAATTATAATAATAAAACCAGAAAAAAAAAACAATAGTAATAATAAAAATCCCAAACAAACAAAACAAGCATAAACCAAGAATGATGCACAGTTTCTCACCAGTCAATGACTAATACAGCCTGTCCCGAGTAGCAGTCACAAAATGAAAAAAAAAAACCCTGTAAACAATCCTGGAATGATTCCGAACAGTGTGAGAGAAAAAAAAAAAAAGACAGCCAGATCACCAGCTCATCCCCCAACTTAAGTACTAAGTGTGACTTTTACGGCATGGAATACTCTCTTTGGCCAGTCTGGGTCAACTGTTCTGGCTATACACATCCCAGCTTCCTGTATCTGCACATTAGTGAAACCTGGAAAGTCAGACAGTGTCCTTGGTCTCTTTAGCAACAACTAATAACATCAGTGTATTATCAACATTCTTCACATATGAAATCCAAAACATATCAGCTACTGAGAAGAAAATTAACTCCATCCCAGCCAAAACCAGGGCAGTATCTATCCCTTACTCCATAATGTGTATATCATGCTTTGGTATATATACACACATATAATTCCCTCAGTATATGGGCCATCACTCCAAAATGTCTGTTGAGTTCATTTAGTCCACAACTTTGAGCTCCATCTATCATAACAGTCTTTCGGGGCAGGAGAGATGGTATGTAGTGTTGGACTGTTGCATGCTGCATCTGGAGCTCACAGCTGGTACATCTGTCACAGCTGGTATATCATATCCACAATCTGCAAGTCGAAGATGTTTATCTTAAGGAAGTTGTTGGGTGCAAGTTCTGGTTCCATCACCGCTCGGTTTCATAGGAGTTCATTCTTCATTGATCTGGGTGATTCTTGCTGCAATACTTCAATATGACATATAATAACCAAAGAAATTATGATGTAAAGTATTATACAGCAATTAAAATCATACAGTTCAAATTATTGGCTATTTTCACCTAAAATTAGATCTCCTTAAGGTACATATCAGAATATCGCATCCTCCTGCATTACCCAGCAAGTACACCCAGGTCCTTGAGCAAAAGCAATCCATTGTACCATTTGATTTTCCCAGAGGCTGGTGCATGATAAGGAATGTGATATACCTGCTCAATATTATGCTTTTTGGCCCAGGTGTCTATAAAGTTGTTTCGTAAATGAATCCCATTGTCTGACTCAGTTCTTTCTGAAGTGCCATGTTGCCAGAGGATTTTCTTCTCAAGGCCTAGCATAGTGCAGTGGAATGGGGTATAGGGTACAGGTATCCCCTCCAGCCACCCAGTGGTTGCTTCCACCATGGTGCTTGCCTTGGTGGGTTTGTTGGAGTGTGATGTGAACAATCTGCCAGGGCTCCCCATATAAAAGCAACTTTAACCACTTGGCTTGCTTAATTACAGCACGTTTCGTGTTCATGGATAAGCTGTGCAATAGAGTTCGTGGTCAAGTCTACCCCGTGATCACAAGCCCTTTTGTATGTTGCATCTCTTCCTTGATGGCCTGAGGTGTCGTGGGCCTACTGAGCTAAAAATAGTTCACCTCTGTGTTGCCAGTCTAGGTCCACTTGGGCAATTTTAATCTTAGCAGCCTGATCCACGTCTTGATTGTTTTGATGTTCTTCAGTGGCTCAACTCTTGGGTACGTAGGCATCTACATGATGCACTTTTACAACCAGATTCTCTAACTAGGCAGCAATATCTTGCCACAATGCAGCAAGGTGGGTTACCTCTGTGCTACCAGTTACTCTGCTTCCATTGCTTTAATCACCCCACAGAGCATTTGCCACCATCCATGAGTCAGTATAGAGATATAGTATTGGCCATTTTTCTTGTTTAGCAATGTTTAAAGCCAGCTGGATGGCTTTCACCTCTGCAAGCTGACTTGATTAATGTTGGCCTTCAGCAGCTTCTGCAACGTGTCATGTAGGACTTCACATAGCAGTTTTCCACTTTTGATATTTTCCTATAATACAAGAGGACCCATCAGTGAACAAAGCATCTCACTCCTCATTTTCTGGTAAATTATTATATGGTGAGGCCTCTTCTGCACGTTGTCACCTTCTCCTCTGATTACATTCAAAAAATTTTGCCTTCTGGCCAGTTCATGATCACTTCTAATACTCCTGGACAATTGGGGTTTTCTATTCGAGTCCACTGTGTGATCACCTTACAGAGTGATTGAGCATCTGTGTGGTGCAAGATTGCTGACTGTAGCTAAACCACGACATTTGTACTTCCAGATACCTTTAGTCACATAATTCATATTGTAAAATACTCAAAGATGATATGCTATTAATATTTTAATCTGAAAAGGAAGGAAAAAAGAGAGATTCTTATGTGCGTGGGGTTTTTTGCTTTTCCTGGGAATTTTACTAGGAGAATATTAGTGTATTTACTTATCTACTATAGATTGTATTCTGAAAATACATTTAATCTTGTTCACTGATACCTGTAGCATGCTCTAGAAAACTTTTCAAGGTCAAGTCTGAAAATACGACTATACATGTAACTAACATGTTCTCTCTCTTTTGTACTTTAGATTAGTTGTGGCATGTAAAACACCAGAGGAGACTGGTAAGTGAATGGACATTGGTTTACATATTGAACCTATCTTTTTTTGGGAATGAAGAAGACAAGGTGAAATATATAGGAACAGAAAAGAACTCAGAAAGAGCTTCAGTGAAAAAATTAGGTAAAATAGGAACAAGCAGGTGATATAAATGATCTGCTATAAGCTGTAGTGAGAACACACAAGTTATTTTGAAGAATTAGAAAATTTGGGGGAGGCTGTGATAATTATAGTTACTAATCTCTGAAAAAGTGCTGAACTGCAGACCGCAAAAAAAAAAAGAAAAATCTATAGATATCATCAGGACTAGAAATTAGCCTGCTGCTTCCATCGGGCTGTTTTTGAATTTTAGTTTCAAAAGGAATAGTTATTCCAACAATTTCCTCTGAGGCAAATGAGGTAGTTGGGCACCAACAGATATTTAAGAGGAAGATAGCTGTATAATGTTGCACTGTGATTGTTACCTCTTCCAGTACAAGCTACTTTACAATGGTTTTTCTGGGAAACTGAGATTACCTGTGGTGAATAGCAGAAGTTCCATTCTGTTACATACAGATTCATTCTAGCTTTGTTGTTTCCCCTTTAATGGTTTGTGATCTAAAAATACCTTAATCCGCATAAAGTTTTATAACATTATATATATATAACATAATATAAAAATATTTTTATACCTATATATTTCATATCTTGTAATGCTTTAGCCTGGGAGGGAAAAAATTAATCTAGTGTCATAGTAAATGCATATTTGATTTAGGTTTACAGAATTGTGTCTAGTCTTTAAGAGAAATTAAAATGGGAAGAAACAAGTCTTACCATCACCCACCAATATAGGGGACATCTCCAGGTTTTATCAGAAGGAAAGGCTCTTTGTTCTTTTTTTCCCTCTATCATGAACTTATTCGTTTGTTTTGATAGAAATTTTGTAGCATGAATGACTTAATGAGCTGTTTTCCAGAAGCAAAATGCTAAAAATGTCTTTGTTATACACAAGAAATGTCAGTTCAGTTTTTATGTGAGATAGAAGGGCGTCAATCTGGGGCAAATCTCTAGCGGGTTAGTTTCAAAAGAGTAATTGATCTTTAGCCATTTTTAGCTATAGCAGATATGTTTTAAAATGCACTGTATGAATCACTAATGTTCATGTACACCACATCCATCATCTCAGAGCCTCAGAAGTCAAAATTGGTGTTTGATGTTTACACAGAGAATCAGATAAGAAAGGTATTTAGTATCGTTACGCGCTTAACCTAAGCTTCACTATTAAGAAGTTACACTATCTCAAATAGCTTGAGGAGACACTAAACTGTAATATAAATAATATTTGCTTTATAAATGTAATGATTGCTGAATAACAAGTATAGCAGAATAAATATAATGAAACAATATACTGTGTATGTTAAAACCAAGAATTTCTCTGTCTTATCTAAAATAGCCAAAATTTGAATTGATTTAATGAGTTTCAAAAGCTAAAATGATTGTGCATTTTAATTAATATTTGGAAGAGTTCATAGAATATATGTATGATATGTATGTATAAAAGAGCAACCATCACAAGACACTTACAGTTAACAACAAAACATTTATGGCTATGTTGTGGTTTAACCCCTGTTGGCACTTAAACACAACATAGCTGCTCACTCACTCCCCACTAGTGGGATCTGGAAGAGAATCAGAGTGCAAAAAAATTAAAAAACTCATGAATTGAGATAAAGACAGTTTAATAGCTAAAAAGAAAGAGCTGTGTGTAAACCAAAATAAGGAATTCATTCCCTACTTCCCATTGATAGACAGGTGTTCAGACATTTCCAGGAAAGCAGGGCTCCATAATGCATAGCTGTTACTTGGGAAGACAAATGCCATAACTCTGATCATCCCCATCCCTCCCCTTCCTCCTTCCCTGTAGCTTTTATTGCTGAATACAATGGCATATAGTATGGGATATCCCTTTGGTCTGTTGGGGTCAGTAGTCCCACCTGCATTCGCTCCCAACTTCCTGTGTACCAGAGCCTACTCACTGGTTGGGTAGCATGAGAAACAGAAAGGCCTTGACACTGTGTAAGGACTGCTGAGCAGTAACTAAACCGTGGGTGTGTTATCAACACTGTTTTGGTCACAAATGAAAAACACAGCACCATATGAACTACTATGAAGAAATTTAACTCTATCCCGGCCAAAACCTGTACAGGCTGGAAAGATATAATTGATCAGGAAGACATGTTGTGATTACATAAATTCAGAATTCACATATACATACTTCACAGTAATTTTCAAGTTTTTTGCTAGCTCCATCTACATTACAGTCCAGCTTGAAGTGCTCTGTCACTTTACTGCAGCACTGAGTCAAATCTAGAACATCTTCAGCTATAGGCTACATAGCCTGTGCTCTGTTTCTCATGGCACAAGCCTCTACCGTGCTGCTATGGTACATATTTTCACTGACGGAAGTTCCAGTTAAT
Organism: Tetrax tetrax; assembly: GCA_009806455.1. NCBI lineage: Eukaryota > Metazoa > Chordata > Aves > Otidiformes > Otididae > Tetrax > Tetrax tetrax. Next base: position 154,827 of record WHYT01016952.1, read on the forward strand.
TTAATTCAAATCCTTTACTGTGTCTGATACATTTTCCTACTTTGTTCTTCACGTATATGTTCTCCTGTCTTCTCTCTATAGGCTTCCTTTCAGTATAGTGTTTAGCCGTCTTCTATAAGTAAATATAGTCTTTCATGACACTCAGTCTTGAACATGATGTTCATTTTACAGATAATACCAGCATTTATTTTTAAAGGGAGATGAAGTGGCTGGAGATGCACCTAAATAACAAGAAGAAGTCACTAATTTTCTCAATTCTGCTTCAGTACCTCTTACCTGCACCATTTTTTTGAACCTGATACAGAAGTACATTACCTTCATTATGCTGTAAATTAATCCTTTATTTGGTGATTGCCTATTTTACTAGAATTAATTTTGGCGAAATGACAAAAGCAAACTGCAGCACTTTCTCCCTTCCCTTTTTTTTTTATGCTAAGTCAACCTTGGTTTAACACTGGTGGTTTCAAATACATGACAGTAAGGGTGAATTAGATTTATTACTCTGAATAGCTATTTGAGACTGGAAAATCCACCACATGACTTTCAAAACCAGATCTAGAAGTATTAGATTGTTAAGCAAAATAGAAAGCAATTTCCATATGTGCATGCAGTGAAGGCAGAAAGTCAAAGAGCTCTGTTTAGCTAGCTCTAAGTGTAACCTTTAAATCTTCTGAGACTATAAAGTGCATATTAGATCTACTGTTATGTTCTAACGAGTTCTGTCTGCAATCCTAAATTTTTCATGAGACAAACTGGTTTGATCCAAGAGACGTAAGTATACATCTGAGAACTCTCTTCTGATGAATTGGAGGGCTTCTCATGCAGACCATCCAAATAATCAGAAATATAAATCACTGAAGTATATTCCTGCTCCCTAATAGGTAAAATCTGCAGTATGAGAGATACTTTTAATTCAGTATAATGCGGTCTTCCACATGCTACCTACCTCACATCCAGGCTCTTAAAACCACTTGCTTTTTTAGCATTTCCTGGTACTAATCATCCAATCCAACCAGTGAAATCTGCTTAACTCTTTGGTGCCAGAGAGATAAATCTGTCAGGGGACTCAAACTCAAAGAAAAAAAAAAAATCAGTCACCTCCGAGTTACGTTTCATAGAACTTAGTTTTTGGTTATCAATCCCAAGTAGAACCTGCTACCCAAAGGTGATGTCTTGAAATTATCCATACAATACACAGGAATGCTGAATGCCTCAGAGATAGAACACAAAAACTCCAATTTGTATGCTGATTGTAGAAACAATCTAGAGCTATCTAAAGGGAAAACCTGAACACAGTGGTACATCTGCAGGCTCATCCTTCTCTAGAGCTCAAAGGCTTGAATCAGATCTACAAGGAGAGAATATCTGTTCACTTGCATACAAATTACACTTATAGTTACTAACTGAATAAGTTAAGCGAGGCTGTTTCTAAAATGTGACTTCTGAAGAAGACAGCAGTGGTTTCTTATTGTAAATCAACTCAGAATTTGAAATGACCATGCTCCAAAGGAGTTTAGATAGATCTCCATCTGTTGAAGAGAAGCATATTTCCAAGGGAAAATTACAGGATGTTTCACATTCAGAAAAAAAAAAAAAAGAAAGAAAATTACTTCATTCAAAAATCAACAACAGGAAAAACCTCTGAATTTGAAAATCTTAAGTCTCTCTACTTTTCTTACAGAAATATGGTCACTGGGGAGAAAGGATTAAAAGATTAATAAAGAAAAAAAGTAATTATAATTTAGCACACAAGGTTCAGCTGCAAATTTGTGACATGTATATCTAAATAAAGGCCTGAAATTCAGTTGCCTAGAAATAGGTGCCACTTGGTGGCTTAGGTATGTTGTTTGGGCTCCTGTTTTATTTTCATACAATTGGGATAGCTAACCCCAATTAACCAAAGGGATATTCAATGCCATGTGATGTCATGCTCAGTATACAAAGTGGAGATGGAGCTTAGGGATGAGTTTTGCTACTCGGGAGTGAGCTGGGCATCAGGATCCACCATGAGCTGTTGTACTGTAAATCACATGCTTAGTACATTCTGTTATGGTTTGGTTATTTTTCCCTCTCTCTTTTCTCTTTCTTTGCTGTTCTATTAAACTGTTTCTATCCCAACCCACAGGTCTTGCCTTTCTTTTTCTTCCAATGCCCCTTGCAGTGGGATGGAGAGTGAGCAAGCAGCTGCATGGTGTTCTAACTGCTGAGTGAGGCTAAACCATTACACACTCCACTGCAATTCTGTCCTCCCCCGGCCACCAGATAGAAGGAATGAACACTATGGAGAATGCTAATTATGTTAACATACATTTGAAAGCACATTGCCAGTACTTAGTCTGTGATAAGTAGATACAAAAAAAAATGTACCTGGCAAAGGTAGAGAAAAGAAGAGGTGAAATGAAGGGACAGAAGTGAAAATGCTTCAGTGTGCCACGATTTCCTCCAAAAGCTGTAGGCTTTCCCAAACTGAAAAAAAACAAAAACCAAACCTGTCAATGACTATATTGATTTGATGCTTTAAAAGGTAATGGAGTGCACTCAGTGAAAATAATTCTGCTATGGAATTTGTAGGATGAAAAAAATCAATTAATTAAGTATACACTCACTCATAAGCTACCAGAAATTTAACTGGACATTCATAAATTCCTGAATACCTTTAGTTAATTAAATCTCAGTGTTACTTCATAGAATCATAGTATCATAGAATGGTTTGTGTTGGAAGGAACTTTAAAAAATCACCTAGTTCCAACTTCCCTGCCATGGGCAGGGGCACCTTCCACTAGACCAGGTCGCTCAAAGCCCCATCCAACCTGGCCTTGAACACAGCCAGGGATGGGACATCCACAATTTTTTGGGGTAACCTATTCCAATGCCTCACCACCCTCACAGTAAAGAATTTTTTCCTCATGTCTAATCTAAATCTACCTTCTTTCAGTTTAAAGCTATTACTTTTTGTCCTATCACTACATGCCATTGTTAAAAGTCCCTCCTCATTTTTCTTGTAGACTCCCTTTAGGTACTGCAAAGCCACTAAAAGGTCTCCCCGAAGGCTTATCTTCTCTAGGCTGAACAACCCCAACTCAGCATATCTTCATAGGAGAGGTGCTCTAGGTCTCTGAACATCTTTGTGACCCTCCTCTGGACTCACTCCAGCAAGTACATGTCCTTCTTATGCTGAGATCACCAGAACAGAATGCAGTATTCCAGGTGGGGTCTCACAAGAGAGGAGTAGAAGGGGAGAATCACCTCTCTCAACCTGCTGGCCACACTTATTTGATGCAGCCCAGGATGTGGCTGGCTTTCTGGGCTGCAAGTACGCCCTGTTGACTCACGTTGAAATTCTAATCAATCAAAACCCCCAAGTCCTTCTCCTCAGGGCTGCTCCAAATCCATTCCCCACCCCTTCTGTGTTTGTATTTGACCTTGTAATTGGCCTTGTTGAACTTCATGAGGTTTACATGGGCCCACCACTCAAGTTTGTCAAGGTCCCTCTGGATGGCATTCCTTCCATCTAGAGTATAAACCACACTGCAAAGCTTGGTATTATCTGCAAATTTGCTGAGGATGCACTCTATCCCACTGTCCATGTTAAGTTGATCCCAATATCAATCCCTAAGGAACACCACCCGCCCATGATCTCCACTTGGAAACCAAGCTGTTGACCATAACACTTTGAGGGCAACCATTCAGCCATTTCCTTGCCCAATGAGTGGTCCATCCATCAAGTCCATGTCTCTTTCTTTAGAGACAAAGGTGTTGTGCGAGGCAGTGTCAAATGCTTTGCACAAGTCCAGGTAGATGGCATCAGTTGTTCTTCCCTTAACCACCAACGCTGTAAGCCCTTCACAGAAGGCCATCCAATCTATCAGGCATAACTTGCCCTTAGTGAAGCCATGTTGGCTGTCACCAATCACCTCCTTATATTCCATGTGCCTTAGCATGGTTTCCAGGAGGATCTACTCCACAATCTTGCCAGGCACAGAGGTGACTGTGCTCCCCAATCCCAACCTGACCTTTATTCCCATAAAACTGCTCATGCAATAAACATGGTGGTCATGATGGATTTGTTTGATTGTGGTGGCTGCGTCTGGCTCAAACTAGATTCAGGGGAGACAGATAATAACAAAATATCCAAGGGATAGTGATGCACCCACCAAACCCCAGGTCAATGTCTGCCAATAAGTGCTGGCCAATGTTTGACTCAAGCCAAATTTGGAAGAAATTAACATCTACAGTCAATAAGCAAATATGACTATGAGTCAATTATCTTACTCCATAAATATTAAGCAGTCCAAGAGCCTTTTAAGCTCTCCTCCACAGCAGTGGGCTGCACACCAGGATCTCTTCTTAAGTAGGGAATCCTCTCAAGGTTACTCCTTGAGACTGAGAGAATCCTTACCACGTTAGATCCTCTATAAGTGAATTGAGAATAAGAGCATTTAAACTTTGAAATCTTAGATAAATGATATAAAGGATAGATTGTGCACTTATAATCCTTTAGAAATAAACCATTGGCAAGGCCTGGGACTAGGACTGGATCCAGCGGCACCTAGACTCCTCTCTGAGAAGAGTTGAGAAAGCAAGGGATCTTTTCTGAATCTCATGACTCAATAAGAGGTTTTCCCTGCATAGTTTTCTATGCAGCAAATAATCCAGTGTACCTTGCCATCAAATCTTGTTAAACCACTGTTGCATTTATCATTTACTATCAAAATCTGTTAACTCATTGTTTTATATCAATAAAGTATAGTGTTGGTTCTCTTTTACACGTGAAGTACTTTACTCCATCCATGACAGTGAGATTGGCTGGCCTGTATTTCCCTGGGTCCTCCTTGTTTCCCTTTTTAAAAATTGAGGTTATATTTCCACTTTTCCAGTCAGTAGGAACCTCTGTAGACTGCTATGACTTCTCAAATATGATGGATATATATATATCAACTTCATCTACCAGTTCCGTCAGGACACACGGATGCATCTTGTCAGGTTTCATGGATTTGTCCACCTTCAGGTTCCTTAAGTGGTCTCAAACCTGCTCTGCTCCTACACTGGGCAGTTCTTCATTCTCCCAGTCCCTACCTTTGCCTTCTGTGACTTGGGCAGCATGGCTAGTGCATTTGCTGTTGAAGAATGAGGTAAAAAAAGTTATTGAATACTTCAGCTTTCTCCAAGTTCTAAGTAACCATGTCCCCCTTTTCTTTCTGAAGAAGGTCTATATTTTCCCTAAGCTTCCTTTTATCTGCAATGTAGCTATAGAAGCTCTTCGTGTTGCCCTTGATGTCCCTGGTCAAATTTAATTCTATCAGGGCTTTAGCCTTCCTAACCTGATCCCTGGCTGCTCAGACAATTCTCTGTATTCCTCACAGGCTACCTGTCCTTTCTTCCACTTTCTGCAAGCTTTCTTTTTCTTTTTGAGTTTGTGCGGGAGCTCCTTCTTCATCCATGTAGGTCACTTGACATTTTTTGCCTGACTTCCTCTTCATTGGGATGCATTGCTCCTGAGCTTGGAGGAGGTGATCCTTGAATATTAACCAGTTTTTTTGGGCCCCTCTTCCCTCCAGGGCTTTATCCCGTGGTACTCTACCAAGTAGATCCCTGAAGAGACCAAAGTCTACTCTCCTGAAATACAGCTGAGTGAACTTGCTGTGCACCCTCCTTGCTGCTTTAAGGAATTCGACCTTCACCATTTCATGGTCACTGCAGTCAAAATTGCCCTTGAGTTCCACATTCGCCACCTGCCCTTCCTTGTTGCTGAGAAGGTCTGGCATAATGTCTGTCCTCATTGGTTTCTGTATCACTTGGAGAAGTAAGTTATAATCCACAGATTTCAGGAACCTCTTGGATTGCTTGTGTCCTGCTGTGTTGTCCTTCAAACAGATATCAGGGTGGTTTAAGTCGCCCAGGAAGACCCGGGCTTGTGAATGTGAGGCTGCTCCTATCATTCTGCAGAGAGCTTCATCGGCTCCATCTTCCTGCTCAGGTGCCCTGTAGCAGACCTCCACTACAACTTCAGCTGTCCTTGCTCTCCCTTTAATCCTTACTCATAAACTCTTGGTTGCGTCCTCATCCAACTGCAGGTGGAAGTCCATGCACTGCAGCTGGTCATTGGCAGTGGTGACACTGCCTCCTCATCTACCCTGCCTATCCTTCCTAAAGGATAGTATCCTTCCATCCTAACACTCAAATCCTAAGAAACAGCCCACTATGTCTCTGTGATGACAATATGATCATAGCTCTGCAGGTGTGTGCAGAGGTCTCTAGCTCTTCTTCTTTATTCCCCATGCTATGTGCGCTTGCCTAAAGGCATTTGAGCTGGGCCCCTGATGAAGCTGACTTCCTGGCTGGAGCAGCTCTGTTTCTTTAGTGATGCTCTTTAGGTGCTCTCCTGCTGGTCTGTGAACCTTCTCCAGGCTCTGGGCATCTGCTGCTGGCACTGACATTAAACTGGTTCGAGTGGGATGGATTGAGGTTCCCCTCCTCCAGCAACTTTAGTTTAAAGCTCTCTTCAACAGCTTGGTGAGTCTATGACCAAAGATGCTCTTCCCTTTCTCTGATAGATGGACCCCATCAGCTGACAGTAGATCAGGTTTCTCAAAGCGAGTCCCGTGATCTAAGTAGCTGAACCCTTGGCTGTGACACCAGTCCTGTAATCATTTGTTGATTTGCCAGATTCGATTTGCCTTTGCAAACCCGTTCCCTCTGACTGGGAGGACTGATGAAAGAACTACTTACCCTCCAGTGTCCCTTACTTCTGCTTACAGCACTCTATAATGCTTCTTGATAGTCCTTGGATTGCTCCCAGCTGTATCACTGGTGCTCACGTGAAACAACAGCAGCCGATAACAGACAGTGGGCTCTACGAGGCTTGGTAGCCTCTCACTGACATCCCTGATATGAGCTCCTGGTAAGCAGCACACTTCTCTAGAGTGCATCAGTTTGGCAAAGGGGTGCCTTTGTACCTTTCAGAAGAGAGTCACCTACTGCTATCACCTGTTGCCTTTTCTTAGTTGCACTGGTTGTTATATGGAGAACAGGTTGGGCTGCCAACCTGTTCAGCTCCAGTGTCTCTCCTGATATGTCCTGCTCAGTCTGCAGAGCAGTGAAGCAATTCTGCAAGGACACCTCAGGCTTTGGGGGAAGTCTCTTCCTCCTACTGGTCCTTGCTGTTGCAAGTTTCCATTCTTCTGCATCATTGACCCCTCTCCCTTCTGTGTGTGCTGATGCAAGGGTTTTTGTTTGTTTGGCTCTGAGCTGTTGGTCCATTGCAGACTGCACTTGGACCCAGCTATCTAACTGCTTCTCAGCTTCCCTGATGCTATGCTGCCTCCTCACTGCCTCTTGCAGCTCAGCCACCTGCTGCAGGATGTCCTAGGAGAAAGGTCCAAGCACTTCCTGCAGTCTGAAGTCTGCACTGCAGCTTCTCCCATCAGCAGCTCCATCTGTGTGGAGGCATCAGCCACTGCTGGGGTAGATGGTGCAGACCCCCCAGCCAGAGCTGTAGCCTTTGCTCTCAGATGAGTGCACAAAATTCTGCCTTAAGGGTCACATAAGTCGAGTACCCTTCACCTGTGCAGATGGTCACAGAATAGTGCCTGGTTACAAGTTCATTTGTACTTCAAGTTTGCAACTCAGCCAGTGGAATGCCCTTCTTTCAATGAGATGCCCTCCCTGCATGCCATTCCATGTGAACTGTGGCACCACACCCTTGCTGACACACCACGACATGTTTGCCCATCCTGTTTGCAGTGCTCCTGATTGCTAGGGCTCCCCATGACTGTGTTTTGTATGAGTAGGGCATGACTATCACTACTTCTGGCCCTACACATACCTTGTCCACCACTGTCATGAGAGCTGCTGGCTCCTAATAGGTCTCTTCTTCTGGGTTTTCCTTGGCTCAGGAAAGCCCCATTTATGCTATAATCCCCTGCTCCACTGTGCAACATGCCTGCACCATAGCTGAGCACCTTCCCCACAGAATTACTAACTTTGTTGCTGCTAGGGGCTAAGGTGATTTAGCATTACAAGAAAAATCTAAAAGAAAATATTTTTTTCCTGATTTTAGAGGTATAGTGCTTTTTTTTTTTTTTAAGAGACTGCAAAATTTTAACAGAAACATGGAAAATAAAAATATATTTTTTTTTTTAAAAAAAAAGGAGTAATAGATTGTCAGGGCTGTGCCAGTCTCATTTTTTTGAGAATAGTGTCTAGACATGAGAGAACGTCGGTGTCAAAATAAAACCAGAATAAAAAAATAAATCAGTGAAGCCTATCCTTAGCTTTAAGCATTTTTGTAAATATATTCTAAGGGGAAAGCAAGATTCAACAGATTTGATCTATTCTGAGTTTATCAATAGGGAGAATTTTGTGAGGAAACCTTAAATTGCCTTAAATAACTACGTAAACCTAAACTGCCTAAAGATACATATTAGAACATAATTGTCATCCTCCTGGGCAGAATTTTTTCCAGCTCTGTTCATGAATGATAAATAGGCATCTCTAGATAAATTAGGTATTTACTGCTTAAGTGGAATTCCTCCTTAGGGAAAGAAGATACCACACTTGTAGTTACAAGTAAGAATATACATTTTTTTTTTTACATACAGAGACTAAGACAAACTATGAAAGACAAACTTCAAGACACTTGACATATCCAGAGTTGAGGGGATACCAAGAACTTCAGCAGTGTTAAGTACAGCATTTCAAGCTCCCTTGAATGATGTTCTAAATATTGTCCTGTTATAAGCCTAGGAAGACATACCAAAAACATAAAAGAGTTATATGTCGGAGTTACTCCAAGTTTTGGTTAAAAGACAGAAGAGTGAAAAGTCTCCCATTTTAATTATTGTCTTTAAAAAATTTATTTTAGAGATGTAAACAACAACAAAAAGAACAAAAAAAAGAATGGGCCACCAAAGTGTTCTGTCTTACTTACCTCCAGTGCACTCCAGCATTATGATCACTCAAGTGTCTGGCATGTTTCCTGTCCAAAAAGTGTAATGATCTCCTTCTAAGATTTTCTCTTCTAGGTTTCTCTCTAGAAGAACAAAACTGTATGGTATGAAAAGTCTAATATATTTCTGGGTTGGAAGATACAGATTGGAAGGTAGCAGGAGTACTCCCTTAGAGAGAGGAATTAAGATGCACTCCCACAGTCATTGATTCAGGCATAGTCTCTCTAATTCATGCTCAACAAATAGTATCAAATTTCTGGAGGATAGTACAGATTGTCAAATGAATGTTGATGTTAAGGTGTACTGATGATCTTCATTCACTAAATTAAAGAAGTAGATCCATGAGCACTGGATCTTATAAAGCCTGATGTCCATTGACTTTTATTTGTAGCTTAGTGACTTTGGTCTCTCAGAGTATATAAAATGTGAATGAACCATTTTTTTTTTTTTTTTTTAATTTCTGGAACTCATTTATCAAGTTCCTCACCACAGAAAAATGTCATATATTATTAGGTGTAAGAACATGTTAGCTTTTTTTTTTCACAGCTAGAACGTTAACCTGGTATGTCCTTTTATTCATCCTCTTATTTTAATTGTCTTCAGTGCTTCCAAAGGCAGCAAAAAGTGTACAAGCAGATAAAACTTTTTTTTTCCACAGGAATCCTTGCAAAAATAAACTAGTAAAATTAGCTGGATTTACAGTTGCCTGTTACAATAGATTAACATAAGTGTGTGAAAATTTTAATAACTGTTGGAGCTTCCTTTTGATTTGCATGTATATGCATGGATTTATGTGTGCATATTAAGACCTTTCTGCATGCCAGCAAGCCTTCAATGTCACCAGCAGTTACTGGAATACTTTTCTGTCAGCCTGACTTGTGTAAAACAAACTCTCCAAGGGAATGTACTGTTTCAACTGTAGAACATTGACACCGTGCTGCAGAGTTAAGATACTGACTGCTTAAGGTAACCCAAGAACTGATTTACAGTTTCAACGGACTCTTAGGAAGAGTAGAATGTCATGTCACCATCTGAGTCCCTGAACAAAAAAAAAAAAAGGTCAAACTAGACTAGACCATTTGTAGATATAGCGCTTTATTAATAGCACTTAAAATACTATCAGTATAAATACTTGGAAAAAAAAAGTGGTGCAGAAATGAAAAAAAACTTGCTTAATGTATTTGCAGAAAGTAAGTACTTATCAAATATCTCTCACTCTTCCTTATTTAACTACTTGCTATGTTCCTCGTAAGGAGGTAGCAATTGAGAGTTCATAGAATCATAGAATCATAGAATCATAGAATGGTTAGAGTTGGAAGGGACCTTCAAAGGTCATCTAGTCCAACCCCCCTGCAAGAAGCAGGGACATCCCTGACTAGATCAGGTTGCTCAGAGCCTCATCCAGCCTGGCCTTGAACGTTTCCAGGGGTGGGGCATCCACCACCTCTCTGGGCAACCTATTCCAGTGCTCTACAACTCTCATTGGAAAAAAATTTTTTCTACTATCTAATCTAAACCTACCTCTTTCTAATTTAAACCCATTACCCCTTGTCCTATCACAACAGGCCCTACTGAACACCCTCTCCCCATCTTTCCTGTAGGCCCCCTTGAGGTATTGGAAGACCGCTATCGGGTCTCCCCGGAGCCTCCTCTTCTCCAGGCTGAACAGCCCCAACTCTCTCAGCCTGTCCTCATAGGAGAGGTGCTCCAGCCCTCTGATCATCTTTGTGGCTCTCCTCTGGAGAGGAAGGTATTGGAGAGGAAGGTATTGGAAGACCGCTCTCCTCTGGAGAGGAAGGTATTGGAAGACCGCTATCGGGTCTCCCCGGAGCCTCCTCTTCTCCAGGCTGAACAGCCCCAACTCTCTCAGCCTGTCTTCATAGGAGAGGTGCTCCAGCCCTCTGATCATCTTTGTGGCTCTCCTCTGGACCCTCTCCAACTGGTCCATGTCCTTCTTATGTTGGGGGCTCCAGACCTGGATGCAGTACTCCAGGTGGGGTCTCACCAGGGCAGAGTAGAGGGGCAGAATCACCTCCCTTGACCTGCTGGCCCCACTCCTCTTCATGCAGCCCAGAATGTGGTTGGCCTTCTGAGCCGCAAGGGCGCATTGCCGGCTCATGTTGAGCTTCTCATCCACAAGCACTCCCAAGTCTTTCTCCTCAGGGCTGCTCTCAATCCATTCTCTGCCCAGCCTGTATTTGTGCCTGGGATTGCCACGACCCAGGTGCAGGACCTTGCACTTGGCCTTGTTGAACTTCTTGAGGTTGCCATGTGCCCACCTCTCCAGCCTGTCCAGGTCCCTCTGGATGGCATCCCTCCCTTCCAGCGTGTTGACGGCACCACACAGCTTGGTGTCATCGGCGAACTTGCTGAGGGTGCACTCTATCCCACTGTCCATGTCACCAACAAAGATGTTGAACAGGGCCAGGCCCAACATGGACCCCTGAGGGACGCCACTGGGTGACCGGTCTCCACTTGGACATTGAGCCATTGACCACCACTCTCTGAGTGAAGCCATCCAGCCAACTGCTTATCCACCGAGTGGTCCATCCATCGAACCCATGCCTCTCCAGTTTAGAGAGAAGGATGTTGTGCAGGACAGTGTCAAATGCCTTGCACAAGTCCCGGTAGATGATGTCCGTTGCCTGTCCCTTGTCCACCAATGCTGTTACCCCGTCATAGAAGGCCACCAAATTGGTCAGGCACGATCTGCCCTTGGTGAAGTCATGTTGGCTGTCACCAACCACCTCCTTGCTCTCCATGTGCCTTAGCATGGTTTCCAGGAGAATCTGCTCCATGACCTTGCCAGGCACGGAGGTGAGGCTGACCGGCCTGTAGTTGCCCCCGTCTTCCTTACTCCCCTTTTTAAAAATGGGGGTTATGTTCCCTCTCTTCCAGTCATCGGGGACCTCACCAGACCGCCACAATTTCTCAAATATGATGGCCAGTGGCTTGGCAACTTCATCAGCCAGTTCCCTCAGGACGCGCGGATGCATCTCATCAGGATGGATGTTCAATCTTCATGTGCCAGTTTGAACTACTTGTTAATATTTATCAACAAAATAATTCATAGAAAAGAGTCTTTCTTGAAGAGCTGCAGTCATAGAACACATTCAGGATCACTCTTCAGAATGCACATTGAAGTAGAATTTAATCACACCAGGGACAACAATCTTCCTTTGTTACTCTTAGATCAGCTGATTTATATGGTCCGTTTGCTCTGATTAAAATCACAAAAGAGTATGGGTTAGAAGGGACCTTTAAAAGTCTAGTCCAACCTTCCTGCAAGGATAAGGGATATCCTCAACTAGATCAGGTTGCTCAGAGCCTCATCCAACCTGGCCTTGAACGTTTCCAGGGGTGGGGCATCCACCACCTCTCTGGGCAACCTGTTACAGTGTTCTACCACCCTCATTGTAAAAATTTTTT
>WHYT01016952.1:174377-187358 GCA_009806455.1 Tetrax tetrax
CTGTATTTGTGCCTGGGATTGCCATGACCCAGGTGCAGGACCTTGCACTTGGCCTGGTTGAACTTCATGAGGTTGGCACAGGCCCACCTCTCCAGCCTGTCCAGGTCCCTCTGGATGGCATCCCTCCCTTCCAGCGTGTCAACAGCACCACACAGCTTGGTGTCATCAGCGAACTTGCTGAGGCTGCACTCTATCCCACTGTCCATGTCACCAACAAAGATGTTGAACAGGGCCAGGCCCAACACGGACCCCTGAGGGACGCCACTGGGTGACCGGTCTCCACTTGGACATTGAGCCATTGACCACCACTCTCTGAGTGAGGCCATCCAGCCAACTCCTTATCCACCGAGTGGTCCATCCATCGAACCCATGCCTCTCTAGTTTAGAGAGAAGGATGTTGTGCGGGACAGTGTCAAATGCCTTGCACAAGTCCCGGTAGATGATGTCCATTGCCTGTCCCTTGTCCACCAATGCTGTTACCCCGTCATAGAAGGCCACCAAATTGTTCAGGCATGATCTGCCCTTGGTGAAGCCATGTTGGCTGTCACCAACCACCTCTTTGCTCTCCATGTGCCTTAGCATGGTTTCCAGGAGAATCTGCTCCATGACCTTGCCAGGCACGGAGGTGAGGCTGACCGGCCTGTAGTTGCCCGTGTCTTCCTTACTCCCCTTTTTAAAAAAGGGGGTTATGTTGCCTCTCTTCCAGTCATCGGGGACCTCACCAGACCGCCACGATTTCTCAAATATGATGGCCAGTGGCTTGGCAACTTCATCTGCCAGTTCCCTCAGGACGCGCGGATGCATCTCATCAGGATGGATGTTCAATCTACATGTGCCAGTTTGAACTATTTGTTAATATTTATCAACAAAATAATTCATAGAAAAGAGTTTCTTGAAGAGCTGCAGTCATAGAACACATTCAGGATCACTGTTCAGAATGCACATTGAAGTAGAATTTAATCACACCAGGGACAACAATCTTCCTTTGTTACTCTTAGATCAGCTGATTTATATGGCCCGTTTGCTTTGATTAAAATCACAAAAGAGTATGGGTTAGAAGGAACCTTTAAAAGTCTAGTCCAACCTTCCTGCAAGGAGAAGGGATATCCCCAACTAGATCAGGTTGCTCAGAGCCTCATCCAACCTGGCCTTGAATGTTTCCAGGGGTGGGGCATCCACCATCTCTCTGGGCAACCTGTTCCAGTGTTCTACCACCCTCATTGTAAAAATTTTTTTCCTGATGTCTAATCTGAATATATCTCCTTCTATTTTAAAACCATTACCCCTCATCTTATCACAACAGGCCCTGCTGAAGAGTTTCTCTCCATCTTTTCTATAAGCCCACTTTAGGTACCGAAAAGCCACTAAAAAGTCTCCCCGAAGTCTTATCTTCTCTAGGCTGAACAGCCCTAACTCTCTCAGCATGTCATAGAATCATAGAATCATAGAATGGCTAGAGTTGGAAGGGACCTTCAAAGGTCATCTAGTCCAACCCCACTGCAAGGAGCAGGGACATCCCTGACTAGATCAGGTTGCTCAGAGCCTCATCCAGCCTGGCCTTGAATGTTTCCAGGGATGGGACATCCACCACCTCTCTGGGCAACCTGTTCCAGTGCTCTACAACTCTCATTGTAAAAAATTTTTTCCTAATATCCAATCTAAACCTACCTCTTTCTAATTTAAACCCATTACCCCTTGTCCTATCACAACAGGCCCTACTGAACAGGCTCTGCTATATCCTCATAGGAGAGGTGCTCCAGCTCTCTGATCATCTTTGTGGCCCTCCTCTGGACCCTCTCCAACAGGTCCATGTCATTCTCATGTCGAGGTCCCCAGAATGGAATGCAGTACTCCAGGTGGGGTCTCAGGAGAGCAGAGTAGAGGGGGAGAATCACCTCCTGCAACCTGCTGATTGCTCTTCTTTTGATGCAATCTAGGATGCAGTTGGCTTTCTGTTCTGCAAGTGTGCATTGCCAGCTCATGTTGAGCTTCTCATCCACCAGCACCCCCAAGTCCTTCTTCTCAGGGCTGCTTGCAATCCATTCTCCAGCCCAGCCTGTATTTGTGCCTGGGATTGCCCTGACCCATGTGCAGGACCTTGCACTTGGCCTTGTTGAGCTTCATGAGGTTTGCATGGGTCCACCTCTTCAGCATGTCCACCTCACAGCCTTCAGTGTGTTCACCTCACCACATAGCTTGGTGTCGTCGGCAAAAATGCCGAGGGTGCACTCTATTCTACTGTCCAGGTCACTGACAAAGATGTTAAATAGGGCTGGTCCTAATACCGAACCCTGAGAGTGTCACTTGTCACCATTCTCCACTTGGATATTGAGCTGTTGACCACCACTCTCTGAGTGCGGCCATCCAGTCAATTCCTCATCCATCGAATGGTCCATCTGGCAAATCCATGTCTCTCCAGTTTAGAGGGAAGGATGTCATGTGAGTTAGTGTCAAATTGTCTTGCACAATTCCAGGTAGCTGATATCAGTTGCTTGTTCCTTGTCCACCGATGCTTTAACCCTGTCATAGAAGGCCACCAAATTAGTCAGGCACAATTTTCCCTTACTGAAACAGTGTTGGCTGTCACCAATCACCTCCTTCCATTCCATGTGCCTCAGAACAGTTTTCAGGAGAAACCATGGAGAAACATAGGTTACTAAGGTTTCTCCATCTGTCATAGTTTTTCTGACTTCACTGGGTCTTTGTATACTTTCCCTTTATTAATGTAATCTAATACTATTTTTCTAAAGATTAACCTTCATCTATAATAATTCTAGGGTTTAACTACACAAACTTAAAGCAGTCAACAATCAAATGAAATAAAATCTTTGTGAATGAAACTCCTCAATACAGAAAGAGTCTCTGAGGAATTAATGCATCCATAATCTGTATTAGCTGCCCTTTCAGGTTCCTATTAGGTTCTGCAGATTAGATTTAATGTGATGTTCCAATCTCTAAATCACCTTTAAGTGTTGAGCTGTACAATCTTCGTATGGATCCAAAGGGGAAGTTAACGTGACAGAATTGTCTGATCTGTGTTCTGCAAATTTGGGGAATTATTAATCTGAGGTGCAAGACTTCATTAACTAAACATAGATATTTAATTATGATGTGATGAACTGTGCTGTAAAAGATGACATAATGCATATCATCCTAATGTAAATGTTCACATATGATTGGAAGAATTTTTTCCCAGCAATGTTCCTTTCTCTCCACTGTCTAGAAAGGGAACCAAATACAATTCAGCTTCTAAAATATAGACATGTAGTGCCATTTAAGATACTATAGAGCATCTGAGACAACTGCAGGGGATTGGAACATATGATAGACTCTGAAAAAGAACCACAGCCCTTGAAACATATGGAGATCCTGGAGTTTGGGAACTGGAACATCTGAAATTACACTAGACGGAGTTTACCCTTACTCTTCTGGATTTCCATACCGAGATGTGATGTCTGTCCATCCTGGAGTCTTTCATAAAACACAAATAAGGAATCTGATAAGCTATCAAAGAGTAATTTCAGTACTATTTTTCAGTTCAGCTTTTCTTTTAGATCATGTACAATTTCAGTATAATAGTACTTTTGACAGAGTACTGTGGAGAGACAGACTAACTGGCTAAATAGTTGCTCTGCCGAGAAGGATCTTGGAAGCCTGGTGGACAGTAGGTTAAACAGAAGTCAGTGGTGTGCCTTGTTGGTCATGAAGGAGCAGCATACCAATCTGTATCATTAAAACAAGGGAAGTGAGTATTCCCCCTTATTTGGCACTCAGTAAAAGCATCAAGAATACTGCATCCAGTTCTGGACTTATGAATACAAGAAGGATGTTGATCATCTGAAGTGAGTTCATTGGACAGCCACCCAAATGTCTGGGTGGTTAGGGGCTGGAGCACTTGCACTGTGAGGAAATGCTAAGAGACAAAGCTTGTTTAAACTGGAGAAGAGAGGCCTTTGAGAAAACTGAAGAGCAATTTCCCAGTGTGTAAAATAAGGTTACTGACAGTGCCAGGCTTTTTACTGAAATGCATGATGGGAAAACAAGAGGCAGTGGCCATAAATTGAAACAGGATGTTGTGACTGGATGTAATGAAATAAAATCTATGTGAAGATAACTAAGCACTGGAAAATGAAAACGACTAGTTGAGACTGGTGAGAGAAAGTGATACCACATCATTATTTCAACTGTTGCAAGCTTATACAACTTTGCCTCTGGATTCCAACAGGGATGCTGGAAAATGAAGAGATTAAGTAAAACAGAGGTTAAAGATGACTAATTTCAGTACCTTCATCTGCTATTATTCAAAGTAATTTCAACACAGGAACACTACATAGTGGACGTTTGAATGGAGATTTCATCCAGATACGAATATAAATAAGGTCAGATAAAAAAAGAAACAAAAAAACCAAAACCAAACTAACCAACGGAAAAAAAAAAAAAAAACAGCCCCCCCCCAAAAAAATGGTTTTAATGAAAGACATTAGATGACAAGGTGATTAAACAAAATGAATTTCACTGTGGCATGGTGTGATAGATAAGACCTAATGACAGTGCAGAGACTTGATGGACTTGGATACTAAAACAATTTAGTCACAGATTTCTGCAGTTTTATGAATTATGTGACTTCCTCGTTTGACAGGACTGATGATGTGGTCCAGAAGTTGGATGGGTCACAATAGAGGCTCTGTCCATGCTGTGTGTAATTCTGGATCAGGACTTGGGCTCCTCAGAGTCCTCTCCTGACCCTGGAAAGCATCAGTTACAGGGCTGAGCAAAGGATCCCTGTTTCTTGAGTGTCCTGTTCAGAGTCACTCAGTGCCTAACAATTAGCTGTTACTCTATCTTATGGTCTGCTCCTCTGGAAGATTCTGGACATGTTCACAACTTTCACAGTGATTGACATGTTTGCATCTTTCACAACAAATATTTAGCAGGCTGTTTGTGTTCAGGGTACTCTGCTATCCTTACGACTAAACTATTCCCTCATTTATAGGTCCAACTAAAGTTATGTAACATTGTTGTCAACTAGGCTTGCCACAGTGTATGACTGAAGAACAGCAAGCAGAACACATACATGTAAAAATGCATCATGTAAAAAAAAAAGAAAACTACAGATTTTCTAACTTCATTTGTTTTCAGTATAATACAAATTTTTAGAACAAGTGACAAGAGAAAGACCAACTGAAAACTAAGAAATAAATAGAAAATCTAATAAAATTCAAGATCTGTTGATAGAAAATAAAACCCTGATGTTTGAAAAAAAAATTAAATAAAAAGACAACAACTAGTAATTCTAGTAATTATGAGTCTCAAAGTTAAAAAAAAAGATTACATAACTATCGTCACTATTTGTTCCAACTGAAAAGTTCTGGATGTGGAATATTAACCAACAGCAGATCATGGAACAGTATATGTGGGTGCACTTCTCTCAGTGTGGTCATAGAAAATATAATTCAGAGTATTTTTATTGGAGACAGAGAAGCATGAATATTCTTGAAAAAGCAATTAGTGATGTCTTAAGTAAAAAAAAAAAAGTCACAGACATCCTAATCTCTCCTTTCAATGAAAAAGTAATTGAAATTGGAGGATAGAATACTTCACAGTTATATGCAGGAATATATACCACATCTTATTGGAAAAAACTAAAATACTCAGCCTATTTATCTCAGAGAAACAAAGGAGGAAACTTGTGATTACTATCCACACACACATCAGGGGCTGAAAGCTAGAGTAGCAATGCTTGTAGAAAGTGCTGGTTCAAGAAAAAAATAGATTTAATCTGCCCTCAGATACATGTATGGATGTAGTTGAAAAAGAGCTTCTAGCCATATAAGAGGAATATATTCTACAATTACCCTATTGAATATAAGAAGTCTAACTAGTGAGAGTTTGATAAATTTATGAAGACTTTTGTTCATAAATAAATAATAATGTTTACCAGATTGACCCCTCAGTTTAGGAAAGCCAAAGCCAACCTGAAGCTGAATCTGGCAAGGAATGAGAAGGACAGCAAGAAAGAATTCTACAAGCAGATAAAGAATGAAAAGAAGACTAGGGAAAACGGGGCAGAGGACCTAGAGACAAATGACATGGAAAAGGCGGAGGTACTTAATGCCCTCTTCGTCTCAGTCTTTACTTCAAAGATTAGTCTTCAGGAATACCAGGTCACTGAGACTAGAGGGGAAGTGTGGACAAGGAAGACTTGCCTTTGGAGGAGGAGGACTAAGTTAAAGAGCACTTGAATGAACTAGTTGCACATAAGTCCATGGGGCCTGATGGGTTGCATCCATGAGTGTTTAGGGATTTGGCTGATGTCTTAGTGAGGCTACTCTCACTTATCTTTGAAAGATCATGGCATGGCACAGAGAGGCTCCCGAAGACTAGAAAAGAGTAGATACTGCTCCTGTCATTGAGAAGGGTAGAAGGAGTATCTAGGGAACTGCAGAGTAGTTATCCAGCTCCTGGAAAGCTGAAAATCCTCCTGGAAAGCATTCCCAAACACATGAATAACAGAAGGTGTCCTGGTTTTATTTAGTGGAAGGGGTCTACAGCAGCAGCTTCTGTAAGAAGCTGCTAGAAGAAGTTTCCCCTTTGTCCAGTGGACTCAGCTGGACCCGCTGCTGGCCAC
Organism: Tetrax tetrax; assembly: GCA_009806455.1. Taxonomy (NCBI): domain Eukaryota; kingdom Metazoa; phylum Chordata; class Aves; order Otidiformes; family Otididae; genus Tetrax; species Tetrax tetrax. The sequence goes on from WHYT01016952.1 coordinate 181,006, forward strand.
AGCTGAGCCAAGTGGTAGCAGAATATTTCCTGGTAATGCCTCTGTGATTACTTATTTAAGAAGGGGAAAAAACAGGAAAAAAAAAATAAGATGTGAAGAATCTGAAGTGGAGGCAGAGAAAGGGAGGCACAAGCCTTATGGACCTTGCAGCACTCACCCTCTGGCCTCCCACCAGGCAGCAACCTGGGCCCAACTTGGCCCAGCGTGGCTGCAAGAAGGAGAGAGATGTGAAGAGAACCTGAGAGGCGCCTGCCTGCCAATTGTTTGCCCCACTCAGCAGCTAAAATATCACATAGTGTCTTACTCACTCCTGCCTCACTGCCCCCCATAGTGAGCGAGAAGAACTGTGAAAGAAAAGAAGGCCAAACTGATGGGTTAAGATCAAAACAGTTAAAGAGAAAAACAGAGGAAAAGAAAATAGAGATAGAAAACAAACAAACAAACAAACAAAAAAAAAAAATTCCAAGAAATAAATTGTTTAAGAGAATGACCATCAAGGAATTGCAACGTGATATTAATTACTCATGAAATTGTGGCGTCCAATGTGATGATCCATTATGAAAAAAACTTTCCCAATAGCTCATTTATTATTTCCACTTTACTGATGTATCTTTTTTTTTGGATCATGAGAAGCTACACATTTAGGTCATTATTTTTTTTTTTTGCTGGTGTAAATGATTCAGATGGATATAATTTCATTAAATTCAAGAGATGACATCATTTCATATCAGCCATTAATTTGTCTTTGTGTTGACAAAAAATGTCCTTTTTAGCCTAAGAATCCATTGCATTGATTCTATAAAATTTGTTTAAAAATTAATATAAAAGCATAACAACTAAATGATAAAAATATTGTGTTACACGAAAGACTGTTTTGACTACAATTGTAATTATAATGTTTATAATGATTACATATTATAACTTTTAATTGCACTCAACTTGTGCATGTCTTTAAGTTACATCTACAAGACAAAAAGAAAGAAATATTGCCCTCTTTTCCCCTCTTAATTTCATTTAGTAAGAAATACAGAATAACGTCAGGTGTGATTTTTACAGTATTCATATTAGGAGTTACATTTTAAATAATGGTCATGCTTTTACAATACTCAAAACATTAGAAGAGGCTAGGTTTTTGTGTACTTGAAGTGTACTTTTCTTCTAATCAATGTACTTGTAACTTGTGGTTAATGGAAATTTGATGTAATTTAAAAAGTGAATCATTGCACAAAACTCCTCTACTTGCACCTGCAGTATATGTTATTCAATCTTATATGCAGCTCATCAACTAAAGTTCTGGGACATAAATCTTCTAATTGATACTACAGTTCAACACATACTTAACTAGTTTTTAAGTTTCTGGAGAAATCTCCAATTGTTAAAAATTCTATTTATGAATTTTATAATTATCAGATAACCTGTCCATTTTCTGTATTCTTAAGATAAGCATTTATTTAACATTGCTTAATTAAATCTTAGCTGACTGGTTCTTTCTTTCCATGACATTTGGCTTAGTCAACCTTCTCTAACATCCCCGATTGTACAGTATTTATAGCCCTTTGCTAAGAGACAGAGTTTATTATTTATGTGTAATGGAAAATATTTTCAGCGTTTTTTTATACGTCAGCACCACAGCTGACATTTTATCTTCACTGTTATTAAGAAATAAAATCGTACTTGTAGGTAGAGTAAAGTAAACTACATTCTCCTCTGCTTGAACTGTTATCAGACAGAAGACCTTACATTCAACTAGTGTATTTGTGTTGTGCTTTCTTAAATGTAGACTTGAGACAAGTCTGAAATATGTTCTGACTTTTCTGTATGGGATAAAATATTCTTACAGGGTGATGTCCAGAGATTATTGGTGTATACTGTATGGGACTTGATATAGATTTGAGTCATGAATTAGAATTTTTTTTTTTTTTCAGTTTTTAAATTCAAGCTCTAAAATTCAAGTTTACATGTCCTTCCCACAATATCTAATGCAGTACACAGACTTTAAAAAGCATTATCAGGATTTCCACTGGAAGAATAGGGAGTCTTTTATGAAGCGCTCAGTCATAAATTAACAGAGTAGAATAATACAATATTATTTTGTGTATCTTTTGTTTTGTTTTATGAGTATTTTCTGTTGCAGTCTTAATTTGCTTCAAACTTTATCCTTTATGTGACATTAGTAAAAGATTCTTTCAGAGGAATATTGGCAAATCACATGGTAATGTCCTTGTAGTTACTCACACATCCTTAGTCTTACTGTCCATAGGATGAATTCCTCAAATATGTATTTGCTTTGGCTCTATGTGCAGTCCTATGTATTTGCCCTTTTAGGGCAGTCATTATTCATGTTTTTCTTTCCTCAGAGTAGCATGTTATTTGCATCCCTTTTTCCCCCCTGTCAGTAAATATCTTGGTCAGAATGATTGTCTCATAACCTATATAATTATAACATCATAAAATGTCATTATAGCATCATAAAATGCACCTCTTCTATGAGGACAGGCTAAAAGAGTTAGGGATGTTCAGCCTGGAGAAGAGAAGGCTCCAGAGAGACCTTATAGTGACCTTCCAATACCTGAAAGGGGCCTACAGGAAAGACAGGGAGGAATACTTCAGTAGGGCCTATTGTGACAGGTTTTGTCCTGTCAGAAGTCTGCAGAAAAAGACATTTTCAGTGTATTTTTTAAAAAATGTCTCAAAATCTAACTATTTTCAGCTGCAATGAAATCAGAGTTTTCTCCTCTGTAAAGAGCAGCAAAGTTTCATTCAAACTGCCTTTAATGTCCATTAGCAAAAGTTATGTCTATATTGCAGATTTTTCTTTCTGTATTTTTTACAATACTGTTGCTTGTTAGACTTGTCTTTGATGGTAAAGCAGGACAATCAAATTACAAAATATAAAAATAAAATATCCAATTGTGACAATTTCTCTTCGAGCACCCTCCCCACTTTTCAGGTAACTAGATCAAATTCCCTAGATCAGATTCTTCTTTCCTTCCTTGATTTTCTTTTTTTTTTTTGCTTGCTTTTTTGCATATTCTCAAGTAAAGCCAATCCAATAATAATAATAATAATAATTATGCATTACAGTGTCACAACTATTTGTCTTATTTATCCTAGCAAGGCAAAAAAAGAATGAATATTGATTTTCTGACTCTTCATGCTCTATTAATTTGTGTATTGTATAACCACAGTTTCTGTAGTACTAGTTAATTACTTATATTTTTTTTTTTTGCTAAGATAATTGTGTAGTCATAATGAATAAATAAGTAAATGGCCAAATCTGCCTCTTTGCATGTTCATTGTGATGCTAGTAACTCAGTGGATTCAATTCTTACAATATTTGTACATACAAAGAAGCAGCAGAAACTTTCACATTAGTGTGAACCTTGGTGTTATACAAAAAAACTGTAATAATTCCATCAGCAAAAATTCTAAACTTTGCATAAAGTAAATTCTAAACTGTGCAGTCTTAGCATAAATCCACATGAAAGCGAGATCAAAGCTTCACAGGTTACATTTACAGATTTGTTTCACAGTGAGGGAAATGGAAAGTGAATGACATATTTTACTTTTCAAGTCCTTTTTCTCTAGTAAGAACTTGTAATTAAATAAAAGTTGTATTTTCATTGTTTCTCTGTAGGCAGGAATAAGTCACATGACATCAGGAAAACACCATATCATAGGTGACTTCATGTAAGTTTCTTATCATAAAGTTCTGTACCAAATTGCTTCAATGTGTTAACATCACACACACACACATTCCTATTTTATAATTCTCTTACCTAAATTAATCAGGGGTTTTTTTGGTCAAGTTTTTTTACTAGTGGAAGATTTTACCAGAATTTTAATGCTCCACTGACTTGATATCTCGAATTTTCTTTTAAAATAAATGTATAGGTAGGCCTTCTAGCTGGAAATTCTGCAATACCATCTAATCATTGTTTTTAGTGTAAAGTTTTTCAACTATAACTAAAATGGTCTTTCATCCCTCATTTTAAGGATTGTTGTTTATTGATGTCTGCTTACTTGCATACTGTCAAAAACAAATATATATGTGTTTCCTTGTATATCAATAGGAAAAAAGCAAAAGATCAAAAGTAGTGATACAATTCAATAATTAATGTTTTTGTAAGAACCAGGACATTCTAAACTCCTACTGAAACTTGTTAACCCAGGAGCTGTTTTTTGGTCAGAAGTTAAGACATCAAATTGTTATTTCAAGGCAAACTCATTCTTTAATTGTATGGATTTTATTTGCTTTCCCTCCCCTATTATTAAAAACTCTTTTATATGTTAGCTCTATTTATTATTATGTAGTAACAATCAAGCATAATCCTTGTTTTCAGAAAGGATTTTGGAATTTTTGAGTACTAAAGGACAACCAGTTGACTCAAACAGATGCAGTCACAAGAAACAATTAAGTGGCTGTTGGTTAAGACTCAATAGTAACTTCCTGAAGGAGTAGCAAAATATATTTCACAGTCTATTTCCTGTTGAGTAGTTCTGTGACACTGTGAAGGAAACATCTGTGGATTTATTTGCTGGAATAATTGCTGCCACCAGGAATTTCACTCACAGTGTTTTATGGCATGTAGTGTTTCCGGAGTTGATGTGTTCACTTGAAACTGTAGAGCTTTTTGGAGAAATTAAACTAATGAATACTGACTTATAAATATGCTCTCAAATTTGCATATATTAATAAAATTAGACATAGGAGGGTGATAATTTAGTTTTGAGCTTAGCAACTGTGTAAAATTTAATATTGCACAACAAGTCCCCAGTGGTATCGATTCCCACAGTCAATTACTGAGGTCAACATTTTTTTTTGTTTATTGCTAGTAAATTATTTTTCCTAAAGGGATGAATCTGAAAAGAGAATCATATAAATAATTTTAATTTGCTTTCAGTGATGAAATTATTTGTTAGAATGCCAGGAAAGGCATTCTGGTTAGAATTTGAAACAAACAAACAAACAAACAAAACCAACAAAACTTGCACTATTAATAGGGATGGGCTAGTTCTCTCCGTTAGAGGAATGCAGCATGATTAAAAAATCTATTAGTCATAGAATGAACGATTATTTTAAAACAGAAAAAATAATTATAATTTAAAAAAACTTTTCAGCAGAATTCTAGATCGTGAGGTTTTATGATTCATACCAGTTCACAACGAAAACTTTGTTCTAAATTTAAATATCTCAAAATCTGGAAATAATAAGATGCAGTATTTTGGTTCCAACCATTATGAAGGCAGAGATCAGATCAATAATATAATTAGGAGTCATCTGAGTTTTTGTTAGCTTTTTTAAGGCCTATTTCTTTTTTTGCAGAATAAAGTGTAATCAAAATAATACACATTATACTCATTTAACTCTTAGCAAATTGCTTTTTGTTGTTAATATCTTTCTTTCAGAAATGTACTGCAATGTGAAAGTGACATTGTGGTATGATTTAACTAACATAAAGAGTCAAGGAAGACTTCAGAAGAAACACTGCAGTTCTTAAATGCAGTGCATACATGGAATTACAGTGCATAATGCAACACCTTGAGTATTAAAATATCTTGAAAAATTTAAATATTTGAGGAGTTGTTTCTCTTTTGTGTGTGTGTGTGGGAGGTTCTTGTATGCTGGGTAAGTTCAAATGTTGCTTTTAAAATTTTCATGGTGATAAAAAGAAAACATAATCTCAAGCAATACACGGTTACACTAGAAAACTCTCATGGGGTTATGATACCAATATTGTCCTACCTCCATTGTACTGCTGACAAGCTTAGAACCCATTTCAAAACTATTGTAAATATACTTATTTCAAAGGAGGTAAAAATAAAAGCTTTAAAAGTTTTGTATGATATGAATTTTGGTGCAGACAAAGAATATAATGTGGTTTTATCGTATCTGTTAGCATGTTCTTAAAACTGTTTATTTATTTTTGGAAGAATAGAATTGCAAGAAGAGTTATAAGTTGCATCAAAAAAAGAAAGGAGCTGCTGTCAGGGCACCTCAAATGCTGCTAGGTGTGTAAGCAGTTGTAATAGTCAATATAGTCAATAAAGTACCGGAAAAGTGTTAACTGAAGTAAAGCTATATTTGATCACCTGAATGATTCTCTAGGGTCCATTTACTGTGTTGACCAGGGATTTAGTTCAGTTGCCTGTGCATTTACATCCTGTGTTCTCTGATACTTTCTAAAATATCCAAGACGTTCGCACAGTACTGATGATATGATACATGATCTAGAATAGAGGCAGCTGAAGGTGAGGTGAAATACCTTACATAGTCTGAAATGGCACAAAGTACTACATTTGCACAAATAAATTGAGCACAAATTTATCTTCACTATTGCGGGAATTTACAT
>WHYT01016953.1:0-79396 GCA_009806455.1 Tetrax tetrax
CGCTCCACCCCGCCCAACTCCCTCCCGTTTGGCCAATCAGCGCCCGTCTTCCCCCCCGCCTAAACGCTGCCTCCGCCCGCCCGCTCGGAGCTGGGGGCGTTTCGTGGGTTCCCGCGCGCGGCAAGGTAGCGGCCGTTGGGGCCCGGCCCGGCCCGGCCCGAGGCCTCGCAGCCCGCACCGGTCAGCGCGGAGCCCGGGCGGCACTGCCGCTACGCTTTGGTTGCCCGCCCGCCCGCTCCCCCGGGGCCGCTCCCCTCTCACAAGCCGTCCCCTTCCTGGGTGTGAAAGGGGCCTTGCCCGAGCCGGTGGTTCGGCCGCTCTTTGGGGCACGGCGCGGTGGCTGCGGGGCCGAGTCCCTGGCGCCTGGGGAGCGTTGTGCCTCTCAGGGGTGGGGGGGTTACAGGCTGTGGCCCAGTGCTTGCAGGTGGATGAGAGCTATAACCTAGCTGTCACTTGTTTTTTTTTTTAAGGTTCCTTCATACTCCCAAACTTGTTTAGAGCACCTTATTTCCTTCAGAAGTGTTTGTTTACATACCGGCTACCCTGATTCCTATTTTGTTCTCTGTATTTTTGCTTGTTCTGTGAGAAAATTGATTTTTAAATTTTTTTCCTTACAAGTTCCTTTGTGCAGAAAAATGGATGGTGAGGAGAAAAGATATGTATCTGCAGAATTATCTGATATGTTGGAATCGGTTTCTTTTCTGAACATAGCGGGTAAACCCTCACCTATGGAGTCAACAGTATTGCCTAATGCAGAGGAACAGGAGGTGTGGATTGGTCTTGTAATATGTCTTCTGTTTTTTGGTATTTTTTTTTTGTTTGTTTTTTTTTAAGCTTTAATTCTAGCAAATATTTCTTTGGTAAGAACTGCTGTATTCCGCTGCCCCCAAGATGTGTTTGATTCTTTTGCTTATTTCTCATTGCTTACAAATAGATAATAGCCCATAGCAAATGCAGATGGTCGATACTACATGATATATTGTACTAAGCTTTTCACAAGGAAGTAAAGGACTTCAGTAATTGCAGTTTGAATGTAATGCAACTACTTCTCTTTTTAGTAAGCTAAAAAAGGATGTAGGTCCTTGTTGAAATTGTATTAGGTGCTTGGAAATAAAAATCTATAATGCTTTGCTGCAGTACACTTTTGAAGACAGTATAACTGTCTCAGCTTTTTCAGAATGGTAGGTTTCCTGATTGACTTCCCTCAGGTGACTTAATTTTGTAGTATTATTGGAGTGCTGGTCATGGGAGGGCTCAGGGTAAATCCGTCTGCTGAATAAATAAGCTGCCAAAGTAGCGACTGTAAAGCTCTAGGAGAAAAGAAGGAATGCTGGGATCTCTCTAAAAATCTCGTGGCTATTATTGCTTCACCTGGATGAGGAGACCTTTGTATAATGGTATGGGATGGAAAAGCCTGCCTTAGCAACTGAGAACTTTCTTGGTTGTTGTTGTGAGGAAGATGAGGGGCTAGTGCCTGGATGGTGGTAATAAAGTGGTGTCTTGAGGCTAAGAATGTGTCAGTCTATTAACTGAACATGCTCCACACAAAATGGAAGTGCAATACTGCAGAGCAGCTGTTAGAAAATATAGCTTGAATTCAATACAGAGGGAGACCAGGAGGTGGAAGCAGTGCAGTTTACTCTTCCAATAGTGTGCTATTTTAAAATCAAAATGTTGGCTTTGTATTCATAAAAGAGCGCTGTGGGGTTGGGGGGAACGGGATCAAAAAAGGGGTTACTTAAGGACATTAGGAGGTAAAGAAGCAAATGAAAGCTTAGGATCTGAACTTCACAAGGAAGGAGAAAGTGTGGCAGTCAGAAAATAGGAAATACTACATCAGAGATGTATGCTGATATGATTCAGTTGTTGTTTTGAAAGTGGCCGTTATAACTGTGTGGTTTTTTTTTTTTTTTTTAATGAATAGGCATATCAACCTTTGAAAGTCTTCTTGAGAGTGAGGCCGTTTTCTATAGCAGAGCTTGAAAACCATGAATCTCAGGTTAGTTGTAGAATTAAGAAATAAGTTTTTCTTCTCCCCCAAAGAACACCTGGTATTGTAAGCTGGGACTTTCTTTCATAAAAGCTGTGTACTGCTTCCAAATAGTGGATACCTGGATAAAGGTGATTTTTTTCAAAATGACTATTTGTACTAATTTGTGTGGTACAGATATGCACACCTCTAGCTCTGCAAAATTCTACTGCATATGTTATCTAAAAGTTGGTGTCCCTCTTGACTCTGTACGGTGCTCAAGAAATGAAGGAGTTTCATGGAAGACATTTGCCATTCTAGGAGTAATTCAGGTGTCTGACCCTTGAGTTTCTTTGGAACGCTTTAATAGTCTACTACCTCATCCCAGAGACGTGCTGCTCATCCTGTCAAATTTTTCTATAACCTCTACAGTTTATACTGTCGGATTCAGATGCTTCAGTGGTTTTTACACGCAAATACAAGTGCAAATGCAAACACACAGGAATACTCTTCCTTCTCTACCCCTCATTGTGAACACTGCTACAAAGAAATCATTTAGCTGTCCTTGGAGGAGGATGTCTCTGCAGTCTATCTCTCAGCCCTCATGTGTGCAGGGTCTCTCAGGCTCTCTGATAGACCTCTTATTCCTGACCTATTCAGGGAAGGATTTAATATTAGTTCTGACTTCCTTCTTGCAATTTGCTGCTTTTGAAATATATTCTTGCATTTAATCTGCCAGAGTTGGAATCTTTGTGGGGTTTTTTTTTGTTTTTTTTTTTTTGTTTGTTTGTTTTTGTTTTTGTTTGTTTGTTTTGTTTTTTTTTTTTTTTTAAAAAGTTGCTGGAAGGAATCCTAAAAAAAATTTTATACCTGTTAGAAAACTCCAGGCGGTTGCCTTAACTTTGTCTACACTCTGGCTTTCATGTGAGGTGGATAGCTCTGTAGTTGTTACACACCTTAAGAGAAATTATATGTAAACTTTGCAACTCTTTGTGCTCTGGTAAATAGATGAAAACATTCTTTTGTTGTGTTTTTTTGTTGTTGTTGTTTTTCCCTAAATAACTTTGTGTGGTGTTTTGGTCTACCTTGTCTTGTTTTTTAAGGGTTGTGTAACTATTGAAGATTCCCAGACAGTAATTCTTAATGCACCCAAAGAATCTTCTGCAATGAAAAACAGTGAAAGAGGGATCAGTAATTCTGTGCACAGGTTTACCTTTTCTCAGGTAGGCAACCTTTTAAATAATTTTTAGTTATAGTTTGTTTTTCCCCACTGGAATGATAAAAAATGAATTTTCTACTATATCATGCAATGTGATTTTTCTTTGAATTAATGTGGTGGTACTTGTTAAAAAACCAGACTGCTTATTATTTACTGTTAGGCTGTCAAGAAAGCTGTATTACAATGGAGATGCCTGTTAGATGAGACATGGAAGCTGCTTTGGTAGCTCTGTTTTGTTTTGGGTTTTTTTTTTTTTTGGTTTTTTTTTTTGTCTTTTTTTTTTTTATTAGATGCCGCAGAAGCTTCTTGTAGGCAGAGACTTACAGTGCTTCTGCTGTTCCTGCAGGTGCTCTCATCTGGGAAGTGTTACAGGAAATCACCTGTTTAAAGGGACTTAAGTATGTGTTTAGGGACTTACTTTTGAAAGAAAATAAGCCTAACTGTTTAAACCTTCTATACTGGAAGTAAGCTTCTCAACTCTGTTACCCACTGTAAGAACTTTGTTCTTAGAGTATCAAAACATAAACAGCTCCAGGCATTAAGTCACTCAGGCTGTTGCAATGCTGATCTTCTCATCAATTGTGAGTAACTGGTATGGAGTGAGGAGGGAATTGTGCATCACCAGCAGTGCTCTTGAAAGTATCCACTAAACAGTATGTGCTCAGTAGCATTCTGAGCAGCTTATTTTAAGAGTAGAAAAATATTCAAAAATAAGTGCAAGCCTAAATGTCTCTCAGAATTAAGCAGGCGTTCTTTGAGAACCCAACAGAAAATGTTGAATTAGAAAGGATTCAGGCAAGACAGAAAACTACACTGGTATCTCCTACTCAGCTTGCTCTGAAAAACTAGTCACTATTGATCAGTGCTTAATATTTCAATATATTGAATTTCCTTGTGTCATTTATCACTGCTTTTTTTCCTTTCCCTTCTCCAAGGTCTTTGGACCAGAAACTACTCAGAGTGAATTTTTTGAAGGCTCAATGAGAGAGATAGTAAGAGCATATGTTAATGGAGTGAATGGACTGGTGTTTACTTATGGGGTTACAAATGCAGGCAAGACATTCACTATCCAAGGTATAAAATGTTTGCCAAAAAGCATATATAACAACCAAGAAAAATCTGATGAGAACTTTATGTGAATGGCTAAACTTGATCTCTTGTTATTGTTAAGGGACTTCAAAAGATTTTGGTATTTTACCTCGCTCACTTGATGTGATTTTTAACCACATAAAGGGAAGACAGTACCCGAAGATGAACTTCAAACCATATTTGAGCAATGATGTTAAGAAACTAGAAGATGCACAAGTTAAGCAAGAAGAAGCCATAAAAACTGCTGTTCTTGCATCACTGAAAGAGGTCAGTGACAAAATGCTTCCCTGTTACTGAATGAAGCTTCTATAAAAACTTCTGTCGAACAGACTATCTTTAATAAAATATCTACTTCGCTATTGATTCTTTAGATTTATCTAAATCTACAGTATGGATACTTGGTGAACCTTGGAATAATAAGGCAACTGTCTGTTTTTGGAGCTTAGGGTAAACTGGAAGAACTTTCTGCAGCAGGCAGCACATGGTTTAAACAAACAAAAAAAAAATTGCAAAGTCAAAGCCTGTATTTCTATAGAGGAGTAGTTCTGACACCGTGGTGTCAGAACTAGCCCTTGAAAAATCTCTGACAGCTGACCTATCTAAAACCTGCTGCTGCTTGTTACGTGAATGTTATCTGAATGTGAGTCAGATTCCCAGGCTAGATCTCTGAATGGTTGCTCAAATTCCAGTACTAGCTCGGGAAGGATGATGGCAATGTCTTAGCAGTGGCAGCAAAGGCAGCAGAAGAGTCCCTTTTGGTGGAAGACAGTTGTAAGGCAGATTAAAGTTTGTAAATCTACGATGTAACTTCCTAAAGAAACTTTTCTGAAACAGCAGGTGAAGTGAGATGCCACAAAATGAATTTCCTAAAAGCATTACAATCTGCTTTAGAGGACTCTGTGTCTTTAACTCTTGTCTCTGAAGACTGTAGGTAGAATAGAGGAATCTTTACTCTGTCCGCCTCCTGTTCTCATTATTTGGTCATTTCTATCTCCAGTGTAAGAAACAGGTCTCACCAGAAAGTGGGCACCTTTGTGTGTGTGACTGTTCCATACTTCCAAGCCCAGTTGCAAATTGTCACAAGATGTCTGGCTCTTTTTTTCCTTAGGTTCATAATATTTTTAATCTCAACTGTGAGCCTACTGTGTTTTGGGATTATCATTCAAAGCAGCTCTGAATTCTGGGAAGTGTAGAATTAATGATTAACTGAGTTTTCTCTTTTTCTGTGGTCTTTAATACCAATGGTGATAAAGTACTCCGGTTAGCTCAGAAAGAACATCCTTCTATGAATCAAATTAATGTGTAAAGTTCCACTCTAAATTCTATTGCTTAATTTAAACTCTGCAAACCAAACTTCATTTAATCTGATTCAGGTTCACTTTTGGGGACATACTTTAGACAGAGTAATCTTCAAGATGCTAAAGATCGCATATTTATTTTGAGATTGTCTTGAAAGCTCACTCCCACTCCGCATGTGTATGCGCAGGGGATGAGGGACTTAACGAAAAATTGAGATGGTCAGAAGGATGGCAGGTAAATATCTTGAAACTTCATGGAATCTAGAAGCTTACAAGAAGGAAAAAGCAGGAGCTCAAGGTCTAGAACAGGAGACCAGATATCTTATTTTGAAGATAACGCTATGCTTCACAAATATTCCTTTCTGTTGAATTGCAGTCTGACTTTATTAATAGTTTAGTTACTGAGTGTTCCAGTGGGTGATCTAGTTGTTGACACACTACAGTGAAAACCAAGTGAGACTCTACCACCAGGAAGGAAAGGTAAAAATGTATCTAGAAAATAATATGTGACAAGACCTTGCTTATGTGTTACAGCGCTTCTGTAGTTGATAGCTCAGCCCTCCCCAGTACTGAAGCTGTGCTGCTTGACAGCTTGTGAATAGCATCACTGTTGGGATGCTCACTCAAGCTTGTAATCTGAGAGCAGATAAGGTTTGGTGGGCTTGGTTTTGGTTTACATGAATTTCTGTAGGCCCTTTTCCCAGGCTCAGTTTACATGTCATGCAGAAAGAGCCTGCTGTTCCTTTCATTCTTTTGGTTGAAACTCCTCTGAGTTATTGCAGTACCTTTGTATTTCAAGTTTTACTATTTGTGTTCTCTATACAGTGCTCCTGCAAAGTCTCTTGCTTGGCATAGTTCTCACCCTCTCTTTCCTTCCTTGTTCTATTCACTGGATTAAATACTGGATTAAAAGCTGCTTTACTTGCATTCCTATTTGCACCTGTCCTCATATTTGCTATTAAATGTCAGCTTCTGTTGCTGGCAAACAGTGTCAGTTCCTATTCCCACTTGTTTTCAGGCAGTCATCATCTTCTTTTCTGTGTTTGGTCTTATGAAACTTAGAACAGTATAGCAACATAACCAATTCACTCAGTTTTGTTGAAATAGCTTTACAGAAGTGTATCGCATGCACAAGTACTGCGGTACTGGGTTTTTCACATTCCGTTACACTTTTGACGTGCATGTGTGTCAGTCCCTTACCCTGCCTTAGAATTCTGCTTTGTACTTTGCAAACAGAATGAATGGAATCCATGCTTGTGGTTATATTTGTAACTACTTAAGCAACGTAGAAGTATAGACAGCACAGTCTTTGCAAAGTGGTCATTTATAAAATAAATAACAACATTGTAAGCTGTTTATCTTTAAAATGGAAGATCTGAAAGTATGGCTTCTTACTTTTCTGTTTGTAAAAATTTGATTTTGGATATACCAAGTGAGTAACAGGCATCAGTAGATAATCCATAATGAGCTTAGCCCTGCATTCTAATAGCTAGAACATTAAACTTCTGTCTGTTCCTTTCTTGTACTGTAGGATGATGCTGTATCAGGATTGGGTTTTGGGAAATCAGGGTGAACGTCCTAATGAAAACTTACATTGGTGTATAAAATCGGGGAAGGGAGCGAGATAGTACTTGGAGATGTTGGAATCTCTAAATAGTAGCAGTTGCTAATTTGTTACACCAGTTTTCCTAGGAGTAGATTGAAGCCTATGCTTTGACAAGTCTGGCAGGTTTTCAAATAATTTTGTTTATATAAAGAAATTCAGCAAATGTGAGTACTTAGACTGTGCTGTTATCTATACAGGATTTTCAATGGCATTTTAATTCACTCTGAATTAAACCAAACTAAACTGTTGGTTTATCAGATCTTTTAAGGCCTTTATGGAGCTAGCATTTCACTCTGAGTTCTTAAGTAAATTTGACTCAAATTCTCACAGACCTGGCACAAGCCTGTGATTTGCAAATGTGCTTTGCAACAAGCAAGCAAATTAGGAAACTCTGCTGCTGTAGTGTCTCTGTTGCCCACCACCCTGTCATCTGGCCCTGAAAGAAACATATATCTCCAACTCCTTTGGTTAACTGAAACACTGTTCAGGTTTGTCCCGTAGTTCACTAAGGCATTCTGGAATGTCCCAGTCTGCAGAGCATCTTGTTCCTCCCAGAACTGTGAAGTAACTCTCCTATGTTAGCAGCAATTGGCCTCCAAAACATGTTGCTGGGAGTAGCAGAGAACAACAGTTCCTCTTCTGAGGGGAAGAGCACTTATTGATTTTTAGTGGTGTTAAAAACATTTCATTTGCAGCTAGAGTGGGGGAGGTTAATGCTTAATACTACTTCAATATTTAAATAATAATTACTGGAGTTACTGTAATTTTTTTTACTTCTGCCATTCTCATAGTCTGTTAATGTGGATGTAATGGTCTCTTATTTTCTCAAGGAGACAGAAAGCATCTCAAATAGTATTACAAATAAGTGTGATTTGGAGTCAACTTCTTCCAACTGTACTTCAAAAAGTCTTCCTTCTGATTCCCTAGGTAAAATAAAGTGGAAAATTTTTGTGGGGGGAAAAAAGGGAATAGAAATTTAGTAATATAAGTGTGTAACTACTGGTGGGTTTAATAATCTCTATGCTATACTACAAAGTAAATATATATAGTTTTAAACCAAATTTTAATGATTCAATTCAGGAGATAGAGTAACAGTGTAAAAATATTTAAATAGCTTTGTTCTTTTTGAGGGAAGACAGAGACTTAGTTCTGCAAAGCTGCTGGAAGCTTGTGGTGGAGGGGGGCAATAGCTTGCAACTTGGTTGTAAGCTATATTCTGGTTACAGGTGACTACTGAAAAGTTTGAAAATTCTTGGGTAAACTCAGTTATGCACTACTGTGTATCTAATTGTACAACACAGATATATAAAGCCTCCTTCATTTAGAAGGTTCTATATACTGCCATTAAAATTTATCAATGAGTTGTTTGATCAGTGAACTCTTCCTCTGTTTTGGGTTAGCAGAGAACAACTTTGTTCCACTCGACATATATAGGACTAATATACACCAAAGAACACAAACATCCGTGTGGATTTCCTTTTGTGAAATTTATAATGAATACGTGTATGACTTATTAAATGTATTATCTACATCAAAAACTCAGAAGCGCAGAGTCTTAAGAATTTGTGAGGATCAAGGAGGAAATTCTTATATTAAAGGTAATTATACTGTTTTATGACCTTGCGAGTTTAACAGATTTTCTTTGATCAGAAGTGTATGTAAGAGGTCTCTTTTCACAGACTTAAAGTGGATTAACGTGGAGAGCACTGAAGAAGCCTTCAAAATACTAAAAATAGGAAACAAGAACCGAAGCTTTGCTTGTACAAGAATGAATGAGCAGTCAAGTAGGAGGTTTGTTCCTCTAATTACAAGCATTCTGTCTCTTTTCTTTTAAGGGGGGGAGGTAGAAGACTTTAGAATATGTTTGAAATAAGCTATTATTAAAGAGTGGCTCAAGACTTTCCTTGATTATTCTGGTTTTATTATTAAACTCTTTCTGGAAGAAAGCTAGGAGAGGCCCTATGACTTTAATAGTAGCTGGGCTTGTATTGCTGTTCATGGCTTTGACCAAAAAGATCAAATCACATTCACTTTTGAGTGCCAACAGGCCTGTACATCTTGGCAAATGCTAATGGCGCTGAGCGGGAATGTCTGTGCGAGGATGTTGAAGGAAAGAGCTGGATAACTCTTCATCACTGGCACTATAATTCTTGGAAACCTGGAGCCTCCCAGTAGGGGGTGTAGGAAGGAGAGAGTCATGCAGTACCTTGGAGTGCTGCTAGATTATCTAGATGCTTTGAGATTGCTGTGTCCTAGCTGGGCTTACCTGATAGGTCAAGAATTAAGTCGGTAGCTCTTACCCAGCTCTGGGAGAGGAATCGGGGAGAATCTGGTTTGATGGAGAGGGAGGAAATAGAGAGGGTGGTATACTTCCCGTTGAAAACGCCTTCTTGATTTGAATGCCCTTATTAATTTGTCCTTTAAGTGTGGAAGGGCCATGTTTTATGTTTGACTAATACAATCATATTGCTACTAAGCCTGCTTTTTGTCTAAAATCCAAGAGTTATACTGTACTGTATTAGCTAAAGATGGCTGCCATTGGATTTCCTGCTGTGATTCCACCTGAATTTCACTCAAGCCTAAAGTAGTGCAGAAAATAATTATATGCTTTTCTGGCAGAGTTTTGTGCCTAGATCTTCTTACTCCAGAGAATATGCTGACCTCCACCCAGCTTGTTTTGAAATTCTTAATTGTGGTTTTATTTGGTGTGGGGTTTTTTTTATTAGAAATTTTATTCTTAAATTGTGGGTTAGTGCTGAGGAGTAAAGCACACTTTAAATCTATACTAGAGAAGTTTTGTTTCTTGTGTTTTCTGATTTACTGGATAAACCGGGGACAGGGCGCTTCTGGTTCTGGGATTTTCTCTGGTTTCAGACAGCATGTCCACTGCCTTTGTAGCTTGATGTCTGAAACAGAATAACTGGATTTTCAAGTGCTAAAAATTCAGCCTTTCTAGAAAACAGTATCACTTCAAAACTGAAAAAAATAACTGTTTATGTTGAAGTAGGCAAAATTATAGGACTGTTGAACCTTAACTTATTCCCTTCCCCCACCACCAGCTTAGAAGTTAATTTTTAGAAGTTAATTCTTCAGATTTACTGAGTTCAGATCTATCTAAAGTTTGTATATGAAGTGGCTACCTGAGTACTCATCTTGTGATTGGTAGACTTAAGTGATCTGGCTTGTTCTTTCTCTAAGACAGCTTGTAGGCTTCATGTGGTATTTTTCCCTCTCCTGTGTTGAAAGAAATGGGAAGTCACAAAGTACATTATTTTTAGCTGCTTTTTGCTGCTGAATGAGTGCATTGTTAACTAAACTAATGTAAATTAGTGAATTACTGCTGAAGAACAAACAAGAACTGAACTTTCTGTAGAATATAAATTTTACTTTTGCTCCAGTGACTGCTTAACTTTCATAATTATTGTTATTAAAAAGGACTTCTTTCCATTCCAGTCACAGTATATTTTCAATCAGGCTACTAAGACTAACTGATGAGCATCAACCACATGTTCTTGGAGTTTCAGAGTAAGTGAATGCTTCAGCTGATTACAAGAATGTACCTATTTTTAACAAGTTGATAAGGTGTAAGTATGCTACACTGGTGAACTTTCTTTTAATGAACAAATCCTCTGAGAGCCAAGAAGGAAATCAGAACTGCCCTGGCTGCATCTTATTGGAAACTTGATAGGGACAGGCAGAGAAGTGTTTCCCCATCTCTTTTATTCTGTTAAAATTTGGCTGAAGGAGCGTGTTAAAACTATGTTAGCAGTACATAAATTGAGGGAGATATATGTATATTGCCTTCCATAATGGTGGAGGTGGGGACAGAGTAGTACTATGTAATACCACAGTGAATATTTAGGTAAGCAGAAGCTAAATGACTGGCTGATAGAAGCCAATCTTTAAAGTCAGAGCTCAGCAACTAGTGGTGAAGACCAAAGATGCAAGCTATGCCAGTGTATCTTTCTACTTTGAGACTAGAGTTATAAGGGTTGAATGTCTGTCTCTGTCAGCACGTTTGATGTGCTACTGGAATGCAAATTCAAGCCTGTCATCCAAAAATAATGCAAGTGAAATGCTCTGGGACTGCTCCATGGTACAATCTACGGTAAGAGGGGATCGGCAGGTGACTTGCTTAAAAACTGTTTTCATCATCTAAAATGCTAATATGGGTGCTCTGTGTGAGAGCAGTGCTAAATCTTTTTGGCTCTCTTCTTTTGTGAAATAGGGGAAGTGACTTGAAGCTGCTTGAAGCCATTTAGATAGCTTTTTATTTTCTTTTCTCCCTGATTATTTGTCAATTAGCTTCATATAGAAAAATGAGGACAGTCCTAAATAGTGTTTTAGTTCAGTCATAGCTCCTGCTGATTTTTTTGTCTCTGCTAGGCGGAGTTAGTAATAAATATACCTCTCTGTGAGATAACACCTTTTAATGTCAGATGTTATGGTGATAAATGCTCTAAGGAAAGACAGCTTGAGGAAATGGCTGCATCTATATTCCTTTCTGTTCTGTGTCTTGGTGTATTCCCCTGGTGAAGCTTGCAGCAGCTGTTAGATGAATGATGGAGTTTGTATGTTGCTTAAGGAAGAAAAAAACACTCTTAGTCTTGTACTAAAAAGGATAAAGATCATAAGATCATAGCCTTTCACAGTTGAAATAATGTGCCTTACTAATATGTATAGTATTAATATGTACTTATTTCAACTGTGTGAAAGGCTATGATCTTACAAAGGTGTTATTTTATGTAAATAAAAGTCTGTGTAAGTGAATAACAGTTGGGTTATATAAAATATCTGACTTCCAGAGCTTCCTGTATTTCAAGGACTTTCTTTATATTAAGTAAAAGTGATCAAAGTGATTATCCAGGATAATTGCCTCTGATTGTAACCTGTTGTACCATGCAGGACAACTCCCTAGCCTGAGTTTAGTAGCACTTCATTGCTAGCCAAAGAACTCTAAGGTGATCTGGGAAGAACTTCTGGCCTCTTATTTGCAATAGGAAACAAATAGTTCTGCATCCAAAAGAGGCAAACTGCAGTGTATTGAAGTCTACTTACTACCTTTCAGGCCTCTCAGTGCTAGAAGTGGTGAAGATGATGGTCAAAGTGCTTCTGTAGTACAGCCCCACTATGCACAACTATTTCAGAAGTTCTCTTGTCCTGTCTGGAAGCACCCACTTCATGATTGCAACAAAATTAGGGTTCCTAAACTGAATTCTTTACATAAGAATACTTACAAAGTTTTAAATGAAGCTTACAAGGAGATTGCTTTGAATGAGCTGAATAAACTGTTTCAGGAGCAGCAATCTTGTTCAAGTATCTTTATATACGATGGGAAGATAGGCTAGTGCTGTTTATCCTAAGTACCTCATGTAGTGCATTCTGGACAAAATGTCAGCATTAAAGTTCATACATCATTCTGGGATTTAGGTCAGAATGAGTCACTCATTTCTTTTTATGCTTAAAGTATAAATAAAGACATGCAGTTCTATTTTCATACCATTTAGAAATAAGTTTGTATGTATGTTCTGGATAATTATTTTATGCAGGTTGTCTTTCTGTGACTTGGCTGGATCAGAGAGGTGTAATAAAACACAAGCCTTTGGAGACAGACTAAAAGAAGCAGGAAATATTAATAATTCTCTTCATATTCTTGGAAAATGCATTGCAGCATTGAAGCAAAATCAAAATCCAAAGTAAGTGACAAGTTGTAAACAACATGCTGAGTTTTAGGTTGAAACCCTAAGCATCCCTTTATGTTTCTGCAAGGGATTCACATAGTCAGAGGAAAATACAAATCTACAAAATCTCGTAAGCTGTCTTTTTTCCAGATGTCACTTGAAAACCTGAAATGAATATTCTTTCTCTAAAGTTGTTTCTCCGTGGAGAACAAAAAAGGCAATTAGTGGCAATCTACCAAGCTTTTTTTCGGTGTGTACGTATGAGCAATATGCTTTGTGTACACATCTCCTGTTTTGTCCTTTTCCCTTCCACCTCCAAATTACACAGGTGAACTTGTCTGATAGTTGACAGATAATCCTGTACTTAGGCTTTAGCTTGTTTCAGGCTCTGTTTTTCAACACTAGGGAGCTGTGATGCAGCCACTTCTTTTGTTAAATATTTTAGTTTGTTGTAGAGCTTATGAGATCCAGGAAAGACCTTGCTCTTTGTGAAATAGCTTAGGCTTAAATATGAACACCCTACTGGATCTGTTTCCTGAAAAAAAAAGAAACAGAATTAACTTAAGTTACAGTATTGCACATGCCTCTTAAAATTCTTTTGTTCCACAATTTTTTTATTCTTTTCTCCATGAGGATGAAGCCAAGCTATATTCCATTCAGAGAGAGCAAATTGACTCGGCTATTTCAGCCATTCTTTTGTGGAAAAGGCAAAGCCTGTATGATTGTAAACATTAACCAGCATGCTTCCACATATGATGAAACACTACATGTAATGAAATTTTCAGCTATAGCTAAACAGGTAAGAGTGCATCTACTTTTTGTGCTATTCTGCGTTCTTTGCTACCTTTGGTTTGTGAAATGGTCAGGTTGTACGGACTTTGGTGTGATTAGGACTTTTGATGCATCATATTAATTCTTCTGCGTGTGACTTCCCTCTAAGAGACTTCTAGTAGTCTTGCTCATCCTCAAACCTATTTGTGGTAAGAAGTTAAGATAGCTTCAGCTATCTGGCTTGTTCTGTTCTGCACCACAGACATTCTGTGTGTGGAAAAAAAAAGTCATTGCTTTCAGATATGACTGGTTATACCATACATCTGAGCAAATGCAAGATTTTTCCAGCTTTTGATGAATTGTTTAATCTGTATGCAGTTAATCATCTGTTGCACAAGATGATTATTGTTCAAAACTTCTTGGATAGCTAGTAGTGGTAGTAAAGGAAGTAGCCTCTTATTTTGTAATCATTAGCCAAGTAGGAGCAAGTAATTAATAACAAACAAAAACAGAAGACTTTTTTTTTTTTCTAAGTTAACACCTGAAGGTAGTGTGCTCCTCTCCTTTAAAGGCAAAAACTCTGCTTAACTCTATATGCTTTCTGCTAGCTCTGCTTGTCAGCCTCCCATTAAATTCAGGACTTGGGGTTGATGTTTGGTCTGAAGTTCATTCAACTTCCCTAAGCAGCTGCTTCTGGCAGGGAGTGGGATGGTGAGCTATACTGTGTTTCATGGCATAAATAAAGTCCATTTCTAATGTGGAACCATGGATTAGTTCTAACATGTTCCAAGTCTATAATGGCATGTCTAATAGATCTGAGAGAAAGATTTTTCTAGTTCCATTTGGCTGCAACTTCCATTATAAGAGCATGCACTGATGGTTGGCTGCTCTGATATGTTGTCCTATGACATACATACTTAAAAGCTTTATGTAAGTGCATAAATTGTTGAATCATTTTCACTATTTCAGGAAGGAGCAAATGTTTTAGAGATTTAACTTTCCAGGAAAATGCATCAAAACTTCGTATTTTAGGGGGAGAGGAAACAGCTTTCTAGACAAGTATTCTCAGTTTGTTAGTAGATAATCTTTCCTATTTTCACTTTGTTAGAATACTGAAGTCTTATATTTGTATTGATAGATGTTTTTGTCTACTAAAAGCCATATAAAATCCTGTTAATGTTCTTGTAATCATTAAACATAGTGTAAATATAACAATGGATTCATGCTTAGTGTTCTGATATCTGCAATATTGACAGCATGGACAAATCAATGCATTCAACTCTGAATTTTTCAGGTAACCCAGACAATCCTACCCAAAAGTTTTGGTTACTTTCCACCTAAGTTAGTTGGAGGCGATGGCAAGCCTATCGTACATTTTGATGCAAACACATCTGTGGATGACTTTCCTGACAGTACTGAAACCTCTGCAGAAGAGGAAGTGGACATCACTATTCTGAGTCATGAGGTAGATACACATCTACTCAAAATTGTACCCAAGAAAGCCACTGCTGTTAGGACTAATATTATAGTCTTTTACCATAAGAGATGTGCTGGAAGCTGTATCAAATGAGAACTGTAAGCCTCTGCTCAGTGTCAGGCAGACCTAGACTTAACGTGGTCTAGTTCTGAGGGAACAGGAACAAGCATAGTTGTGGAAGGCCACCTGTGGTTTTCTAGTTGGGGCAAGTGCTAAATTTGAAGTTTAACTGATTGCTCAATGAGAAAA
Organism: Tetrax tetrax; assembly: GCA_009806455.1. NCBI lineage: Eukaryota > Metazoa > Chordata > Aves > Otidiformes > Otididae > Tetrax > Tetrax tetrax. The sequence goes on from WHYT01016953.1 coordinate 15,360, forward strand.
GTAAGCAAGCAGTACGTGTGTTTAAAACAATGTTGTTTAGTTGTTCATGCTCTTTTGGAAACAATAGGAACAATTAAGAGCATTTAAACACAAAGCTATCCAATCGAATAGCAATAAACTGTAAAAATCAAGTAAGCTTTTATGCTAAATAGTTGTAGAAAACACTCGTAAACGTTTTGATAGTAGAAACTATTAAAATGGAGAACGGTTGTCTTTGCAGTAGAAATTCATGTTGGAATATATTTAACCTTTGGTGCAACCCCTCTGAAAATATAGGCATGTAGAAGTGCTTTCTGTGGGTGGCTGTCTGTATGAATATTTCATTTGACATGCATCTCAATATGTTTCTAGCTTGTTTTCTTAACTGAAGTATGTTAAATTTAGGATCTCTTGAAAACTACAGAGAATCTGAAGGAGAAGCTAGTTGCAGAAAGGCAAAGTAAACTCCTTCTGGAGGTGAAGATACGTAGCGAGATGGCAGAAGCAATGTTCCGACAGCTGTTGGAAACAGAGGAAGCCTGGAGGCAAGTCATATTGCAGTCCCCTTCAAGACTGAAAGGATTCCACATATATAAATGCATACATTTATGTGTATACACATGTATGTATGTATGTGCATGTATATGCAAGACATACGTACTCACGTTATTTAGAGAAGTAAAGGCTGGACAGTTTCAAAGCTTCTGATGAAAAGGGAAGAAGGAACATTAAAATAAACTTGTACAGATCAGCCTCTTCCCATGTACAATTAAAAAGTAATGCTGCTTTCTGTTGAACTTTTCTGTTTAACTTGTAATTACTGGAGATTGTCGCGGCTCGTTATTAGCATTTTACAGATGTGGAAGACTTACAGGTACCCTCCTGAGGCTTGTCATTGTTCCAGAATTTACACTTGGCCATGTTAATATGCATGCATGTACTCAAGGTAGTTTGAATTGTATTTCTCTGAGCTTTTCTGGATTTTCACTCCTGGATGACTTATGAACCATTGTTAGCTTAACATCTTACAAATTACTGTGGCTGCCTGCACTGATGTTAGTAATCTGCGGACTTTTTTTCAAGTGTGTCCAAATTGCTCAAGCTGAATTAACTTCCTCTTAATTCCTCTCTTCTTGAAATTAGTTTCCTGCTGTTTGAATTGCTAACAGAGACTAACCCCAAGTCAAGTTGCCAGCTGAACATGCTATGGTTTAACTGACTTCAAAATTGTTTGAGTTCCTTTGGCCAAAAACATGAAACAGCAGTGACGCTTTTTCTGTGTTGAAGTGATGTTCTGTGTCACTGCTGGGGCGTTTTTAAAAATTTTGACAAGTGTGATGTATTGAAATAATAAGGCAATAAGGCAAAGTGAATTTGGCATATCTTTAATGGACAAAAAAAACCCCAAAACATGAAACTCAACCCCAACAACATGGGAACAACATAACAAATCCTGGAATTTCAAATATCAGGTCTACTTGGGTGTAGAAATATCTATCACTATGTGTTGGTGGATTTTTTTTTTGTAAAACTTTTGTTTGACACATCTTAAGCAATTTTCTTGGTATATGCCAAGTAGAAGTTATGCCTTAGTGCAAGTATGTAGGATCATCGAGAATAAAAAGGAGAAAAGGGAGAAAGGTACTTCTTGGTCTCTTCACAATTTATGATTAGATGAATAACTTTGATATTGCCAGTTGAACACATGGAGTCAAATTGTAATAGCTGTAATGCTAGTATATGAAATAAAACTAACATGTTCTCCTCAGCAACCGCTTGGAAGATATGAAAGACAGTTATGAAGAAAAACTGGAGAGCAAATTTGAAATGTATAAAGAGGCCATCAAGAAACATGCATATGCGTGTGCAATGGAACAAATTGAAGAGCATTATGTTCCCATAGAAGAATTTCTGGCTGAACAAGAGAAAGTTGAGGTATGACTTGACTGCTGTTAAAAAATGTGTGCTGGCCTCTTAACTGTAAATTTTGCTTTTCCCTAACAGAATCATTCAGGAATCCTAAATGTAACCTTTAACAGTCAAACTATCAGTTCAACCTAGCTGTTCTGCTGTCCAGTGCTAACCATAAGGATAGAGATGTCTTCTGTGTAACACTACCTGTAGCATATACCTAACTTCCTGATCTTCTGAGGGCACAGTTCAATTAAATCTAAGTCATCTTTACCTCTATAGTGCAATGATTAGAACAGCTAGAGGGATGGTGTAGACAGCAGTCTGGCTTTGTGGAGATCCCTGGGATTACAGGGTGTAGAGTAAAAAGCTAATCCGAAAGGGCTGGTGGGGAATTTATTACAGGGTAACTATTTTACTTATAATAGATCTCTGCTCTGGAGGTCTAGAGGGAGGATTGTAGGATAAGAAACTGTAATCAGAAATCAAACTTCATGCAAGAGAGAACTTAATCTTCTGAATGTATTTATACCTAGAATTGCTCAGAGCTGGCATCAGTAAGCTGTTATTTCTTTTGCAATTGAGCCACATTAGCCATGTGCAACTCTTTCAGTCTTTACTTCTACCCTCTGCATAGGTGTATCCAGGCCACAGATGAGACCTGTGTGTCTCAGCCTTTTCAGAAGGTCTGTAGTGGAAGAATAGGACAACTGTGGTGTATACTAGAGGTGCTTTCTCACTGCATTTCCCTGCCCAGGAACCAGTAAGGCATCTCGCTCTACTGGTAGGGGATTCCTTTCAAGACATGAGGATAGTGTGTTTCTGTTGTAGATTGTGATTTGTAAACACTTCTGCTGTTAGAGCTCCCCATTCAGTTGCTGACAAGCAACGCTGTGTTGTGTAATGGCCTCTGGTTTTCCAGTTCCTGCAAACTTACCTTTTTTCCCCCCACTTAGACTCTGTTTTTATGTTCACTTAAGCCCTAGCTGTGCACTATGTTGGGGTGGAGGAAAAGTTTTAACAGTGCTTTCTGTATTTGCAACTGCCTCTTACACTGGCCACAAGGCTGCATAAGGGAAGATTCAAATAACAAGATAGTTTTTGTAGCAAGTCTGCTAAACTGATGAAATACCTAAGGTGTAAAATTCTTAATTGACAAAGGAGAGCACAATGTGAAATCTGAGCTGGCAGCTTCAGAGAACCAGAATTAGATTAATAACTTTTATTGATGGTGACAGTTGTTTGATTTCTCACTCTGAAAAACCACTGTCTGACCACCAGCAGTCTGACAGGTACTAAAAAAGAGATTAAAACTTAGTTCTGTGAAATATGTTTTTCCTTATTTAGTAAGCTCACTGTCAAGAGTGTTTAATACAGATGCACTAAAGTTTCCTTTCTGCCTTATGGTTATTTCTAATACAGTTTGGAAATCTTGAGACTGGAAGGGTTGACTCTTGTGTAAAGTAACTTCTTCCCAGAAGGTCTCGTGATCTGTGTTACTCCTTATTGTGACTTCTCAGCCATAACCATCACAACTTCCACTTGAAATTATTTTAAAACTGCATATACATGTGTAGTATAATTGCAGGACATGCCGTAATGCATCAGGCTAAGCAGAAATTTAGACAAATTCTACTATATGCCCTTCTTTTTTCAGGATAGAGAGAGTAAAATACTGCAGTTGGAAAGGCAACTTGATGAACAGTCAGGGAGGCTGTTGGCTTTGGGAAGTCTGAAATCAGATATACTGACTACTGAAAATAACATGGAACTAGGTAGGAATCTACTCTGGATATTCAAAGTTCAATTTACTTTTGGTATTGTGTATAAACAAGCAAACTTATTTTTGCCTATAGATCTTATGAACAAGACAAAGAGAGCCAATGAAGGATTGGAGAAACAATGCAAAGAGAAAGAGGAGGTAACTTTTGTTTAGTGTTTAACAGATCTGGGGATAATGGTCCTAAACTCTGGTTCAATGCTTAAAGATCTGCACTGTCGACAAAAGCATGAAGATTCCTGCAAATGGGTGTCAAGTTTACAAAAAGCCCTTGCCCAGCTGTGGATGACTTTTGCCAGAGACTGGCTGTGTTCTGGCTTTACTCCAGTTTGTAAAGGCATCGGCTACTACAACATGGTCAAGATGATGCGAGTTGGAAATATGGAAGTATATATAGCCTTGTATTGGAATTTATTGTAGACGTTGCTGCCGTCATCTCAGCTTTCTGAAATGCTTCCTGGTCATGCACAGGAAAACAGTTACAGAATCTGGTACCAGTTTAGATTTAGAGCCAAAATAGTGCCTTAAACTGGTCCTTTCTGAACTCCCCTAACCCCTTAAGCCTAAGTAAAGGGTACTGTCTCTGTTCTTCAAACAAGATCTTTGTGTTTTGAATAGCATATAGAGGTAGAAATTATGAGCTTCAGGCTGTGTTATGGGAAAAAAAAAATAATTATTTTTAGGTATGCACTTTTAGTCTATACCTTGAATGAACTTGTAAGGCTACAGTTAGTTTCCCATGTTTAAAGGGGATGTGGAGGAAGGAAGAGACAAACCTTGCTCCTTTCACTAATAACAAATAGGAGTAAAGATTGGAGAAATAGTTCCAGCTGGTTCTAATAAACCATGTAAACAGAAAGTGAACTTAAATCTCTTTCTATTGAGAAAGTCTACTCCAAAAATAACTTCTTCCTTACCAAGTTTAATGTCTCATGTTATGGCCCTGGCATTTGTTTCCCACTCTTGTTCTTGAGAGCTCTCCATAATTTTCCACCTTGTATGTCAATTTTCAATTTTGATGCTAGAAAGTAAGTTTAGCTTTTATGCTTGATATGGGGATACAGCATTGATAGTTTTGTGTGGCTAGAAAGTTTTAGAATCCTGGGATTGCTGCCTGGCAATAACTGAAGTGAAAGCAGTTTAAAGAAGCTGGTTCCATCAGTGCCCTTCTGCTGCTTTGCCTCACATATCTGTGCACATTTGATGAGTAACTAACTACTTTTTTCCTTCCCATTCAGCCATTAAACATGGGCAAAAAGCTATTTTTTCAGCCATCTAGATATTTTCCCTCCAACCTTGTAGAAGTAAATTAATGATACAGCATTAATTTTGCTGGTTCAGAGGTGTGGTTTTTTTTTTTTTCCCCCCCTCTCAAAACTTAATCCATCAATATTCCCATTAGAATAGCTTAGTCTGTGCTGCTGTTCTTTAATTGACAGGTCTGTGCAAATCCAGTAGCTTCAGCACAATAGCCCTTGAATGCTCCAGCTGTATTTTATCACCAGAAATGATGAGTTGGGACACAGGAGGTTGAGAGAAGCAGACTCCATCTTCATTGCTTTGATCTTACTGAACAGTTTGCACTGTTCAGTATTAATCAGAAATGCTTACAGTGTCTGTATGAGCTGTAGTCATAAACTTAATGTAAAACATGTTGTCTTTAACTTTATGGGTTTTATTTTCAGCTTATAAAGTCTCTAAAGTTTAAAATCCAGAAATTAAATGAAACTCTGCTAGAAGCTAATGAAGGCTACAGAAAAATGGCAGAAGAGAACAGCCAACTGAAGCATACAATCATGCTTAAGGTTTGTCAACAATTTAAAAGCAACTTTAATATGACTTTTGTATCTGTAGTTGTACTGGATGTTTCTGCATCTTTGTACATGTGAAAACACAGTCCTGTCTTAGTAATTTCTTTTGCTGTTAGCATTTTTTCCATACCTAATTTCCTGAATTATGAGTTCAGAGCCCTTGTGTTTCACTTCTTGACTTTGTATCTTGTAAGATGTTTTTCAGTTTGAGTGACAGAGTCAGTCAATAGGGTAACTCTGCTGACAACTCTTGCTGTTCTAAAGATGCCACAAATTATTGTCAAGCAAAGAAAATACTACTCTGAACTCTAGTCATGAAGTGTTTTTCTGAGAGCAAGCAAGCTATTAGTGCACAAATGTTAGTGCAGCAAGATCTACGGATCTATGGCTTTAAAGCTATACTGACACTCCTGCAGAGGTAGCCAAGCTGGATAAGCAGGTAAACTACTTAATACTGAAATTGAAGAAATCTTTCCTTCAAAAGGAAAGATTCCTTTATAAAGTTGACAGCGTCTGACTTTAGATATTAACTAGATTCCTAAATAAAAAAAAAATGAAAATTTTGAACTCTTGTAATCTGCAAATGAAGCAAGGCAGGTGTAAGGCTGCTTAGTGATGTTTTCTTTGAATGTTAAATTACCTTCTGCATGCTTTTTAGTCAAAGTCTGAGACTGAAAGTTTTATTAATCTTGAACTTTGTTTCTTAATTGGTTCTAAGACATAGGAAGGTGACTTTTTGTTAACCACAAGGATTAGAGAGCATCTTTACAACTCCGTATTCTGCCCATTCAAAGCATTTTTTTCAGTCCTGGTTAGCAGACTTATGACTATCATAAGAGTTTTGGTTTGACCGGTTTTGCTTTCAGTAATTGCGGGTTAAGACAGAAAAGCCTTCTTTATTTGGTTCCTAGAACAACAGCAATTCTTTGCATAGTGTGGCTAAGCATTTTAGCATCAGCTTCTTAGTCAGACTTGGTCTCTAACTACATCTGATGGCCCTGTAGTTTGCTGTTCTCTAAATTACATCAAAGTAATTCAGAAGAAATGGGTACTGAATAGCCATTTGGCTTAGTAATAACAAGGGTGTTTACTGGTACAGTAAAATAATCTGAAACAGAAAATTAACATAATTTAAAAAACTTGGAGTGTTAATGTACCTAAGTGTTTGTAGCCTTATCATTGTAGGATCAAGAAATGAGTAGTCTTCAGAACTGGGCTAAACGTGTTCTTGAGCTTGAAGAAACGGTGTCTTCCCTGCAAAAAAAACTTGATGAACGGAAGAAACATGTCTCTATAGAGGAGCCAAAACAACAAAAACCCAAGAGAGGTTTGTTGGCCAACCTGAAGTCCACAGTAGCAGCCACTACTAGTACACCTCTTGGTAAAGGCTGGGGGAAGTATGAAGATGCTTCATCTTCTTCAAGGAAACAAGTACTGTTGGCTCATAAAGCAAAAGAATAATATTTGGCTATTCAAAGTGTGTAATTACTGGGCTTCTTTATCAGCCTTAAACTGTTGGTAGCTTTTTCTCACTTTCAGATGCCTTCTTCACTGTCAGGTTAACTGACAGAAAAATGTTTAATACAAACTTTTAAAATTGAATCAGGGCTGAAATCAGAGCTATGTAAATATAGACCTGAACTTGTGCTCTTACTGTTGATGTAGAGATGTGATTTGAGAAATGTGTATATGATTTTAATTCTTGAGTAACTGCTATCATGGTCTGCTACATTGAATAATGTGTGATTCATGCAAAGTGAGATTCCTCATCTGCTGCTCTTGTTACCTTTTAAGTATTTATTTAATTTCATTGTTGATTCCTATCCTGAAATCAGATATCTTGTAAGCTTAATCTCAAGTAGTTAAAATAGCTTGGTTCTTCAGTTAATATTCTGGCTTTGACCTGGAGGCTGCTGTCTTGGGACCAAACTGAGCAAATTGCTAGGCAACAAAATAGAGGTCTTATCAGGCTCCTTGCTATTTTTCAACTAACTTGGCTTTTTAAAGGAACTTGTTTTAATATAATTTGAATTTCCACTAAGAATATGCATTAAACTTTTAAAAAAATCTATTTATAATAAAATTTCCATTAATAAATTAAACGGACTTTTCATTTTATAAGGTGAGAAAATTGATGAAATAAATATAAGGAAAGATCATAAATGTAGAGACCAAATGATCCTGGTGACTCTAACCATTCTATAATTAACATAAGATGATGTTGAGTTGAAGGAATCATAGCCCTGATTTTATGACTGACTTTATCTAGTAACTCAAGGAAGGAAGACTGGAGCATGATAAAACTTGAAATAGCTTGGTTAGAGCCATTTCAGTCAGTGAGTGTGTTTTCTAACTACTGTGAAATACCATGTCTGTATGTGCTGGAGAACTGCTTTTGGAACAAGGCAGAATCCGTAAGTAAATGGGATTGGTCAGTCCTTTCATGCTGTTTCCCGTAGTGTAAGGGGACCCAGTTCAGAGTAAGAACCTCACCCTCGCTGTGTGACACTAGGTGGTGCAGCCTTCCTGTGTCACACAGAACAGCCCTTCTCTGGTGTGAATGTTCTTGCCAGGACTTTAGAGTTTTGGGGTGGTGTGTGCAAATGCAGTGAGAAGTAATCACTCTAACATCAAACAGGCTGGAGATGTAGTACTTGAGCTAGTGCTGGTCTCCAGCTATTAAAAAATATTTTGGTGTAGTGATACAATACACTGAATGTTGATCCCTTGAATAAGAAAGCTGTTATGTACTCTAAGAACAGCAATATTCAAACAGAAGTCAAAAAATAATCAGAACAGGCTAATGCTGGAAACTTTCTGTAATACCATTGGAAATGATCTAATCTACACCCTAACAGTCTGACATTTGTCTGAGAGTGTATGTTAGCAAGTTTATATAACACTAACTAGAACCTCTTATTCCCTGGGAAACGGCTGTTTCCACGTTCCCTCCTACTTCCCAGAGCTCCTTGGTCAGCTACAGGAAATGGTTTGAAAGACAAGGTTACATTATCTTAAGCTATTTTTTAAATTTTCTTTAAAATAAGCTGAAGCCTGTAGTGAAGTACTTAACCGTAACATTACTTAACCGTAATGTTTTCCAACAGGTTGCAATGGACTGTGTTGGTATTACATGAAAGACTTCTGAGAAGCTGTTTTAAAGGACAGCTGAGGACTGACTTTCTCCCTTCCTGCCCTCCAGACCAAAACCAAACCTTAACGAGGATGCGGAAATGGCTGGTTTGGTTCTTTTCAGCTTCTCAAAGCTAACCATTCTATGATTCTATGAATGGGTGTAAGGAAAGCAGACTGCATTAATCTTTTTAGTGGTAATGAACAGATGTTCCCCTGTTCAGCATGAAGCTACCACTCTGGATAGAACATCAACCATTTTTTTTGATCTCAAATTACTACCATACAACTTGCTTCAGGTTAAGTGTTTATTAAAATTAAAAATCACCATACAATAGAAACTATTTACATATTTAACTGCTAGTCTGCTTAAACTGCACAGTTTGACGGAAGGAAGCCAAAGGAAAGGAAAGCAATGAATATTTATGCTGTTGCACTTCAACTGTGGCACACTGAAGCTGTATCAAAAGGCTTTTAAGCTTCTGCAAAGTACCATTGCCTAAATAATTGGGCTGAGAGGTGGCAAAGATGTATTGGCTTTCAGTTTTAAGGACCAGTGTCACTTTGGGAAGGAAAATAAGTAATCTATGCTGTAGTTACATCGCACTTGCACTGGCTCAGCTGTTTTGGTAAGTAATTTGATAGAACAATTCAATACGAGGAGCTTGGCAAACTGCATTCCCTTCTATGAATTAGATTTATATACTGAGCAACAAACCTTTTGTGTCACTGCAATGTAACTTGATCTCCAGCTGCGTATTTCCACAAATTGGTTTTTGATAATGCTAGGGCTAGTTTTAGCTTTAAAACATATTTAAGGTTAGTTGATTAAAGCAGCAAAAATAAGGACTGTTTTTGAATAATCACAGAGGGTTAAAAATTAAGATTAAAATATTTTCAGTGGTAACAGTCTCAGTGATTGCAATGAAAGCATTAACTTCCTTCAACGTCCTGTGCTTTCCCATGGACTTCCGATGATGGCTTTGGCCTTGTGGGAAGGTGAAGGTTGAATACAGAGCTAGGTGTGCTGCTGCTTCTGCCGTCATGTGTATTCATGTTGCACTCCTGCATCTGCGATGGCTGTGCAATGCTTTGAAAATGCTTTTAAATTTAAGATGAGTAACACAGCAGTGAAACAGAACCCTCTTCAGTGTAAATAATTACATACATAACCCTTCCTTAAAGGAAACCATGACACCATTTAGAAAGTCTTACCAGAGGTGACAGTACTTCAGCTACTAATGTGAAATAACAAGGGTATAAAAATAATTTTCACAATATGCTGTATTTCAAAAAGATGATTTAAGAACATCACCGTGTCTTAAATCTGTAAGTTCTTCGTGGCTTTTTCTTTTGAAAACAGCTGTTCATACATCTTCTCACCCCTTTTATAAAGGTCTCCTTATAATGTATTCCATGACTTAGATCCAAGGAAGACATTGTCAAACTGTACCGGTGCATGATGGCTTTCCTTCCTTCTCCCTCCCCACCCCAAAAAGCTTGCTTGGTTTGGGATGTTTCTGCAGATGCAAAACACAAAGCAGTTAAGGAGAACGTCAATCTTTAGAGGAATTGTTTTAACCAAATAAAAACATTATTATTTCTCTGCAGAATTGCTCTTTCCTTCAGCATTTGAGCTTCCACACTCGGTTAAGCCATCCGAAATCGTGAAGTAATGGGTTTGGGCAGTCTGTCCACATAATAGTCTGTGCCAATGAGCCATGTCAACAGAAAAAGTGTTCTTTGTTCTATGGCTGTTGTTGATACTGCCCTTCTGTTGCTGTGTAGAAGTCATCAAGCACACTCTGTAGATAATCAAATGTTGGCCTTTCTTCTGCTTTGTCTTTCCAGCATGTTTTCATGATATCGTAAAGCTCAGCTGGACAGGTTTCCATGCGTGGCATTCGGTACCCGCGCTGGAGAGCAACCATCACATCTGAGTTGCTCATACCTTCAACAGGAAAAAAAAAAAGTTTTGATCAAAAGACTTGATTTCCTAAAGAAATTTTTTTTCATTTTTATTTACTTCATTCTAAAGATCTTCACCTAGTAATACAAGACTATTACTACTTATTAAAGGTAGCTACTACTACGAGTTCAATAAACAAGGCTGAGGGACTTGCTTTGAAATCCTGAGGGAAGATTTCTGTTTCCCCAGTTGAGCATAGCAACCTCTTTAGTGCCAAGTCTAACAAGAGTATGGGGCATATCATAATTCTTGTATCCAGAGCCAGCTCCATTCTGTTCCTTTGGCCAGTCCTGCCACCGTTTGTTCTCCTTCCAGCAGGGCTGAGATTCACAGCAAAACCCCACCCTGGCAGCAGCCTTCGTGTCTTAGCTGCAGAGCTTCTAACCTGTTCGCTGTGGACACCATCCATGCTGAGACAGGGAGCAGCCTCCCTCTTAGACCACACTCCCAGTCACCCTGCCCAATGTAGTAACACACTGGCAGATTTTCTTCTATATCAGCTTTTGTGTAAGTGCTGCTGATTGCAAGATGCTGAACGTTGGCACTCGTGATATTGTTACTTGCAACAGGTGATTTCCTCTCCCTTCTTACTCATCCTATTCTATTGTGCAAAGTCATCCTGATAGCTGTGCTGAACTTTGCTTTGTTTCCCCATTACGATTTTCTTTTGGAGGATAAGAATTAACTCCCAGAAGTGCCAACTAATGTCAGATGAGAGTGGCCTGCCCTGAACTCTGTCCTCCTCCTCTCTTCCCCCCCCCACCCCCAATCTCACCACCCTCTCTATTTATAAAACCTTGAGATGTTGGTTCACAGAATGATTTTTGATACCTGCTCTCAGAAGGTCAGCTACATCAGGGTCAACAACAAGGCTCACCACTTCCTTGGCCTTTGAGCTTGTCCCTTCCTCTGCAAATCTTATAAAACCTAGTGGAGTAATTGTGTCAGGAGTATCTTCTCCAAGACACAGATTCTAAGCTTTCTATACTCCAGTGAATGCTCTTTCATCTGATGACTGGGCATGCAAGAAGCACCCGTGTTTCAGCCTAGAAATTTGCTATCACCAGTGAAGACTTTCCCTTTTGAGAAGGGTATTCTAGACCCCACTGCTGCTTGGCTGCTCCTTGGGCTAAATGCTCCACGTAGCATAGTTCTGCCGGAGATCACAATTTTCTCATGGTTTTCTTGGGCAACTCAGCCTCTGGTCAGGCGCGGGTGTGACATTCACTGCTCCTGCTTACACCAGTTCCCCAGAGGTGTGAGGAGAGCAGCTACACTCCACTGGGAGGAGGCAGGACCCATCTTGCTCTGAGCAACGTCGGCAGCAGATATGCAGATACAGCGTGCCCCAAGTACTTGGTGAGTGTACAGCTCTTTTGCTGCAGGCTGTATGGATCGTTGTATACGTTAGCTGATTACTAAAGCTAGGATTTAAGCCACCCGGCAGGTAAGGACACATTTGAATTACAACCAAATGGCAACTTTATCCAGTATAACTATTTTGATTATTCAAGACGACTATAGTTCGTATAGTTGACATGAGTTCAGGCCTTTTGGCTTTAACCTGTTCTAGAAATACTGTCAGCCATGAGATCTGGGTCTGGATCAGAGTGCTTAATTTGGGCACATCTTTCTATCTTCAGTTCCGCTCTGGAAGGAGGAGTGAAGTTTTTCTGAGCTAACACTGCACACATGTGTAGAAAAACAGTATTTTGAAGGTAGCAGAGCTCATTAATAATTGAAAATAGTATTTTTGAAGCATTCCCGTTAGCACTGAAAAATCAATTTACTGTTTCTCTCCAGTGGCTGCTGGTTACAACCTCTCACTAGGTTACTCTTGCCACGCTGGGGTAATTTGCCCAAACCTGTCACATCTCTCCATGTGAAGTAAATTGGTCACCCATTTATTTTGCTGTCCTTCTAATTCTTCAGTATCAACTTTCAGTCTAATAGGCTATTTCAGTTTATACTTCTATTTAAAATAGACATCTATTCCTCTTCTAGTTTACTGCAAGCAATGCCTGCAAACTACTAAAATTTTCCAGTATGCAGTCAAGAGGCTTCCACTTCTAATTGCTGTTTGACAGATGAATCCGCAGTGTACGGCCTATTTACGGTGATCATAAAAATGCTCCCCTATTAAAAGAAATATTGCCCAGACTTCCCCTAGAAGAGATATTTTCCCACAGTAGTATGGCAGTACAGTGCCTGCTCTACAGATTGATTTTTTAATTTTTTTTCTTAAAAGAAAAATACGGTATGTTTTATGGAGGCAAAGAGAAAGCGGACTTAGCTGCAGAACTAAGTATTGGATTGGGTTTTGTATTTTTTTTAGTGCTGGTTTCCAGGTGAGCTTGTTGGTTTGCTCAGGGAAGGACGATTTTCAAGGCATCCAGAAATAACCCCGTGAGCCCAGCTCAGCATAGGCAACTGTGTGGACACATCGGCATGTGCTAATGGGGAAAAAAAAAGTATCCTGACTGTGGGAAGAACCATGCATTGCTTGGCTGCATACAACTCCCCTCTGATCTTTCCTGGGGACATGAGCAGTGTTTAGAATAGCTTTGGGAAGACCTGCTGCTCAGTCACATATTTTACAGCCCTTACCTAAAAAAACAACCCAGAGTGTATGTTTAAACATTTAGCTGTGCAAGCAGCCCTATCACCTCTTGAAGTTTAAGGGGGCTGCCCTGGAGCTTAAGTGCTTTCCTGGACTGGAGCCTTACTGAGCACTGAGAATGTCTGGTTCAGCTCTGTCTCTTAAATGGGAAGTTGATAAATTCTTCCATAGCATAAAATTGGCCACCACCACCCCTTCCCAGCTGCCCGAGCCTTGCAGGAGGTCCAGTCTCCTTGTGCCCAGAGGTGTTGAGCCTGCTGTAATTTCAGGACCTGGGACTCTGGTCACCCAGGTCTGCCCCTTTGGCATCTCTGGCAGTTCAGGATGCAGAATTCCAGCTGCTCAGGAAGTGGTGGTGAAAATGTTTTCACTGTTTAAACAGCAAGAGCTGCTGCACTGGGAAAGCTTTGCTTGGATGAAATGTCTGCTCTCCCTTTACTGCTTGTAAACTGCAGGATCCTAAGGGTTCCTCTCATAACTCACCCCATCTATGAGATGTGCAGTACAGGTGAATATGGCTGTACTTTCCCCGTTTGCCCACAAAAGAAGAGAGTTTCGGTTAATTTTCCATAAGCTTAAACGAATGTGGTCTGCTAGCTCGAGTTCATCAGCTATGCCTGAGATGTGACAATTTTGCATGCACAAATATCCTTCATACAAGTTGTTTCTATGTGCTGGAAACATTAATATGTATTTTGTTTAACAGAAAAAAAAAAGAAACATAAAGCACACAACCCTTTCACAGCTACTTAATGCAGCTATGATGGATGTACTCCTCTGCGGTCCGTACCTGAACCGTACGGAACAATGAAGAGCAAATATTCCTAGCAGTACATCAATGCTGCTTTAGGGTCTGCTTTCATATTTGTTTAGATTAGCTAACACTGACAAATTATTACAGCCTATTTGCTTTTGAAAACACCCTTTCTTAGTACTTTCACGTACTATGATATTAAAAAACCTCAGCAGCTTACACAGCACCGTTAGAGACCGTACTGCTGACCATAAAGCCGGGATCTGGGACAATTCAGCACTTGCTCCAGCTGTAACACCTTCTGAACGTATCAAAACGACCACTTGTTCATGGTGCCGTTAGTCCATTTGCTACACTTTACCCCAGAGAGGCACAAGGTTTACACATAAGGTGACTATAAGTTTTCAAAGCAATAACATTACCTGCAAGACATTTTCCAAATTGCTGCTGTTGCTGCTGGCAGATGCCAGCTCTTTCTCTGCTTATTTTCTTTGCTTTTTAACACTAAAGCATAAATACAGAGTAACAGTGTAAACACATGTCCATACCTGGGTAAGGAATCTTTCCATACGTAACGATTTCATACAGGAGAATCCCAAAGGACCACACATCAGATTTTATAGTGAAAGATCCATAGTTGATGGCTTCTGGTGCGGTCCATTTAATAGGGAATTTTGCACCTGAAAAGAAGTACAGTCTCAGTCAGTCAAAGGCAAAGGTAAACGCTCAATACCGAGTCACTAAAGGGTCTTAAACAACTTGCTTATGACAAATTAGCCAAGCTACCAGCAACTCCTGTTGAGGAGTTACCAGCAGAGATCTGCTGCAAGATGCACGTTGCTGCACTGCAGGTCCTGTGTCAGAGGTGCACCTAAGATGCTGAATGTTACAGAGCACCTTTTGACCCTCAGGTCGGGTGAATTTTTGTTAAAATTGCAGTCACCATTTTCCCTTCTGCCCAGCGGTCAGGTGACAATCTTACAATTCCCATCACCAGCAACTCTGCAAGACTTTAAGTAATGTTTCCTATTTTAAAGAAAGAAAGTCGTCAGCCTGGCTTCAACACACACTTTACCGCATTTCACGTTCAGCCACAGATGCAAAAGCAGTGGCACGTCACCTCTTAAAAAGTCATGTCTTCATATGCTGTCTTTCATGCCTAATTAACCGATTCCAGAAAATCTCATATAAAAGCAAACTAACTCCTTCCAGTTAAAGAAGAAAAACTGAAGCAGCCTTTGTTGGGGAATAGTGCATTAGCTCTTCAGACAATGAAAAGTAATGCGAGCAGATTCTCTTTGCCCTGTTTAGCCTGCTCTATCATTCTGGCACAAAATACCACGTAAACCAGGAAACTTTTCTGAAAGGCAGAAAACACATCAAAGAAACTCATCATAAAGAATTTATAACCTGAAAGGTTCATTTAATCAATAGACGGTGCCCAGAGCTAGCTAAAAAACTAGCTGTACCTCTGAAAACTGCTTAATCAGACCCTTCCCTCTGATCTATCGAATTCCTGTTACCCCAGTGACGGCTGAATAGCTCATCTTCCTTTAATCTCGGCTCTGGGGCATTGTTCTCTTTCTTCCTCATACCTTAATTCTTCCACTCCTGTCCTACATTACCACAGTTGCCATTCAGACTGTGTGAAAATACAACATGCTGTCTTTAAAACGAGAGACAGGGGGAAAGCCAGCCAACACACCTGCTCAGAAAAGTTACCCTAATGCAATCTGTGCGCGGAAGCATAAATAAAAACTTTTAACTGCAGCAAACTGACTTCAAATTTCACTTCTTGAAAGGATCCTTGACAACATTAGCGAAACGCACATGGCAAAACCCAGACCAATGCCTTTAACGGTACAATTTCCCCTCTTGCCAGTCCTGACCCTGCTGCGATGTTACTTCCCAGCCACGTGGTGACCAGGGAGATGCCCCAGCCCTCCAGCATCCCTACACGTTGCTGCTGAACATGCAAATCAACGCTGCAGCTCCTATAGCAGCTTCGAAAGGTGACCAGTGCTGCTAAAGCTCTTCTCCTTACCAGCAACTACACAACCCCTCGGGCTCCTTCCTTTCCCTAAGTGAAAGGAGGTGCACATGGCACTTAAGGAAGTGAAGAGAAAAGAAGATGATATTTTCTTGGCATTAAATTCAGTGAGATGGAAGCTGTGGCTGTGAAATTCATACGTTCAATTCAGAAAAATTTGTGTGCAGTTAAGTACTCTCGATTGTTTATTTAAAATAAATTTTTCAAAAAGCCTGGGGAGCACAGATATTTATTTCCGTATTCTTTTTTAAAGTTGTTGGCATTAGAACGCAGCCTCTAGGAAGTTATCGTGCCATTTTCTGCAGTTGGTGACCACATTGTTGTTAGATACACCCTCACTGCCTCCCAGAGGCTGAAGTTTTAAAGACAAAAATAAAAATACATACCTTCCCTTGCTGTGTATTCATTGTCTTCGATGACTCTCGCTAGTCCAAAATCAGCAATTTTGCACATCAGTAGGTCTGAAACCAGAACATTCGCTGCTCTCAAATCTCGATGGATATAATTTTTTCTTTCTATGTATGCCATCCCTTCTGCAATCTGTAACCAAAGAAACAACTATTTTCGATATTTCAACACCACACAGTCCATCAGCAGGTCTCATCTCTCTGTTCTTTCAAGGTATCAGCAGAGCCTCATCCATTTATTCATTAGCAGCATCTTTGGCGTGTTTTTTAGATGGAAGCAAGACAAGGATGATTGCCATGGAAAACTTATGTGTAGATCCAGTCCTGCAAAACTATACTTACAGTAGCAGCTTCAAGAGAATTGTTTGGTAGAATAACAGCTGTAGCAGGATTACAGATACGTATGAGAGACATTTCCTGAAACAAAATCTTAAATAAAAAGCTCCTAAGATTTCTACTAAAATATTCTCTTCCCCAAATTATTTACTAGTTTCTTTTCCAAATGCTAAGAAGATGGAAGGAGTTTATAAGTTAAATAAGATACAGAAGTTCTTTTAAGGATTGATGAAGCAACAGTGCAGATAGAGTTAAAAAAAAAACCCAGCAACTTTCTATTTACTCAGTACGGGCCTGGACAACCAGGAAACAATTTCTAAGACAGGGCAAACAACTTTATCTTTATTTTCTTCTACAGCAACATGTACCTGTTCGTACATGAGGAGTGTTTGGCAACAGCCAGCACCCAGATACTATCAAAAGTAAATTTAATTTGTATTTCAGCAGTCCAAATTAATTTACAAACCAAATTAAAGATGATTGATGTCCTCAAAATACACACTGGGGATGATTTTTTCAGTGTTTGCCCAGACTACCTTTCTTTTTTTCCCCCTGAAGAAAAATATTTTACTTTTCAGAAAAAAAAAAAGAAACTGAAATAATAGTTTCTAAACTC
Source organism: Tetrax tetrax (assembly GCA_009806455.1). NCBI lineage: Eukaryota > Metazoa > Chordata > Aves > Otidiformes > Otididae > Tetrax > Tetrax tetrax. The sequence continues at coordinate 32,725 of WHYT01016953.1, forward strand.
CTCAGAGCAATAAAACTGATGCGTAGATCATATTCTGTCCAAAAGTTTAAGAGGAGTTAGGAAAAAAAGAAAAATAAACCCAGGGCTTGTGAGCTGTTGGTTTTTCTCTTCCTTGCGAGACGCTGGTGGCAGGTCATTCCCAGGCCAGGCCCACGGTCCAACCTGCGCCGCTGGGATGTCCGTGGGTGGGTGAGAGGCAGCTGGCACTCATGGTTCGGGGAACATAGAAGCCCTCAGGTTTGCTGATGGAGCAGCACTAAAGCAGGAAGGGTCCCCCCTCCAGTGCCGCTCTCCAGCACACGCGTACGTGGGCTCTTCCCTCTCTGCCTCCGGAGAAGGCGGGAGTGCGGACCCCTTTTCAGCGCCAGAGGTGCTCCTTTCAGCTGTGCAGGGATGCAGGCAGGAGCACTGGACCAAATTTTAAGAAAATACTAACATCACTTCTGCTTATCCATTTTTAAAAAGTCCCCGAGGGGCGCTGCGAGGCCACACACTGCCATCGCTTACAACACAAAACCACACAGTCTTTGTTCCTCTTTTTCAGTTTAGGCAGTGGAAAAATAGAGCTGCTCGCCCTCCCGCCCCCTTCCACTGCAAACAAACCGATGTGTTCCTCAGAGCGGGGGGGTACAGGGCAGGGGGGTTCTCACACTAAACCAGAAAGAAACTCCAGTGATGAAAAGCATGAAGAACACCTGCATTTCACATTTTCTAGAAATAAGTAAGGCATTTTATAATGAAGGAAGCAACTGCTAGTGAAGAATTGCCACAGAGGGTCTTACTAGGGACTTACAGACAAAACAGAAGAGTAGTATTTGATTAGTGCCCACTCTGCTCTCTCCCCTCCCCATGCCATTACTTAGGTTTGGGGAGGAAGGGGAGATGGAAAGGAAGGTTTTGGTGGAACACCAAATGCCAAGATTGGACTGGACAGCTTGGCAGGTACGACAGAAGTGCAGATGGGTCCACCAACACCACCAAAAATACATCAACCCTCATGAAGGAATCAACTTGCCTGCTACTTCCCTGCATAGATTTAACATTTGGGTGAACTTCTGGCTGGGGGATGGAGAACCACTTCACAGACGAGACATTCATGACAGTGATATTCAGTTTTCAAGCCTAACTAAGCAAAGCCATTGTAAAGACCACTTTATTTCCTCTTATTTGTGCCAGACTCACTAAAGTAATCACCTGATTAGTCACAAAGAATGTGAAATCAAATAATCCATTATGTTTTCAGCAAATATAAACTACATTTCCGTGAAATTCCTGAACAATGATTTTGACTGTGCTGAATCAGAGAAATTCAAAGAAGCCACACATGTACAAGCATTTGGGCATGCAAAAAAATTCCCAAGCAGGAAAAGAATAATGGGCAAGAAGTCTTGAATGGGAGAGGGGGGAGAAACACAGCAACTGGACAACTGAATCCACACATCTGGTCACTTAAGCTTTTGCTTGTGGGAAAAGAAAAAAACAAAAAGAGGATTTTTTATCAAGGGTGCCAGAGCCCACGTGATAACTCTTTATGATAACGGTTGGGTTTTCATTGCCAAATGATATGTTAAATGTAGAGAAATTCATGGGAACAAAAGAAAATTAAAGCCTTTTCCCCTTTCTTTAAATGATCATTGTTACCTGTCAAGACTGTTCAGCTACATGTAACTACTACTCAGGAGGAGGCTGGGATGGCTAATTTGGGCTTCTGGAATGTTTTGTGTGGCCTTTAAGAGAGGATTCTGCCTACACAACTGTTACCACCAAGAAGGGAGCTGTTTACCCCTCACCCTTAACAAACTACTGACACACTTCTAGAAACATTTCACAAATAGGTATAAAATTCTTTCAAAATCCTGAAAGAAAAAAAGTGAGGCCTGTTGTGATAGAACGAGGGGTGGTGGTTTTAAGATAGAGGGAGGTAGATTTGGATAAGATATTGGGAAAAATTTTTTTACAATGAGAGTTGTAGAATGCTGGAACAAGTTGCCCAGAGAGGTGGTTGATGCCCCATCCCTGGAAGCGTCCAGGGTCAGGTTGGATGAGGCTTTGAGCAACCTGATCTAGTCAGGAGGGTCCCTGGTCCTTGCAGGGGGGTTGGACTAGATGACCTTTGAAGGTCCGTTACAACCCAAACCATTCTGTGATTCTATGATTCTATAAAATGGTAACAGAAGCATGGAGCAGTGTTGCTTTGAAAACACACGCTGCTCCCTACTTTCTGTCCCATTTTTTGTAGCTTCAGAAGGTGTTTGGGGAAAGCAGTAAACACAGCAGAGGACTCTGAAGCAGGGAGGGGAGAACCTAATAAACCAGTGTTTAGGAGGGGATGATCACAGAAGAGCTACACCTTCTGAAAAGGTGACTTGGTCACAACTCACGGGCTTCCTTGGTGAAACACCACAGCTGACATTAAACAGCACATAGAGGGACGGGCACTTCTGTGCTATTTTTCAAAAGGTGAAAGTCAGTTATTTTCTTTTTTTTTCTTTTTTTTTTTTTTGCTACAAAACAAGAGAAATTATGGATTCCGTTATAGACATGCTTAATTTCAACTTCCATTCCAAGGTGTGTGATCCTTTTTTGCAAGAGTAATTTCAAACAAGCCATGTTTTACACATAGGTTGCAATGTCGTATCTTCACGCAGAGAGGGAGTTATGGCAACACATTTTATGGATTCCACTTGTGCATTTCTAGGCTGTATGTAAAAAAGTGGAATACTAAAGAGACCTGATGGGTTTGTTGAGGGTCAGCCTGATAGGATGCTTTTACATCATGCTGAGAACACGTTGTATCATATTGAAAAGGAAAACTAAGTGACTGGATCATGAAACAGTGGAATGGAAATGAAAAGGAATGTAAGAATGGCCAAATATGAATTTCTTTTAGGAAAGCAAATTTTAAACTACCTAGAGGACTCATGGGTACAACCTCATAAGAAAAAAGTCTCAGGAACAACCACACCATCAAAAACCCCAGCAATTACAAGTGCAAGGGTAAATCACACTTATTGTAAAGACAGTGCCTGATGAGAAAAATTTGGTCAAATCTTACATGGTCAGAAACACTTGAAAATGATAAAGGCAAATTAACACATAAAATATATGTGTGTGTGTATACATATGTGTAAAATATACTAAAATATGACAAAAATCAGAAGAGTCAAGCCATAAAAGTGCTACAAATATTAAGTATAAGCAGGGGTGCATTAGTAACAGGACAAGACCAAGGAAAACATTCACATTAAAGAAATAATTAAATAATGGAGAAGACTACACACAAATTGTACAGAAAAATTTTAAATGTCTGCCTTTGCTTCAGTCTCCACTGAAAGGGCCAAGGATGCAAACGTTGTTAATGACAAAGGAGTAAGAACAGAGGATGGAAAAGGGAAAGAACTGAAATAGGACAGTTTTCATGGATATAAGTGGATTGCAAGACACCTGAAAATCATCAGTAAATCCAAACTCACAGATCCGCACTCACCTGCAAAGCAGGTAAGCAAAATGGGAAAAAAAAAATATAAGTGAAGAATTAGTATTCAAAGTTGAGCCTAGTTTTTATTTGGTTACAAATGAAGTAAACTCTGGGAAAAAAAACCAAAAGGGCGTGACCTACAGTTTCCTAGAAAAACAAGGCTAAGAATCTTCTCAATCCTCTCCTGCTCTATTTTAAATCAAAAACCTGCAGAAATTATTACTTAGAGATGATTTAGGTACACATCAAAAAAATTTCCCTTTGTGTTGGCAGATGTGGCTTTTTAATCTTTTCAGGATCCACACTATAAAACTACGCATTAAATCACAGGCCGTAGAATGCAGGGATTTGTACATAAAGGCAGCATCTAAATTCCCCCCGTACCGCTGCTGCCCGTGAGCCGAGCAGGGCTAAACCTCTGCACCCACTTCCCAGGGCTGCTCTGGGGCTGGGAAGCTGCCCCTGAGGGTCCAGCTGTGAGCAGGACATCCCGGCAGCATCCCTCATCCTTTGCTTGGCGGCCGGGGGACGGTGGCCTCAGAGCTGCCCTTGGCTGCCCACCAGCTCAGGCCCAGGGCTCGGCAGGATGCTCCTGCCAAAGCAGGTAAAGCAGCCCAAAAAACCAGACTGGAAATGAGTGCAAAGCACTTAGGGTGGGAGGGAGCATCTTGCTGGTGAACTTTAAGCAGAGGAAATAACGGAGCGTATCCTGAGCTTCACACGACCTTCAATTGGGTAATTCTCGGTTCCTAGGGAAGAGCCTCACTAAAAACAGTCTGCAGTTTTGAAAGGTTTGAAGCAAATGTGTTACTGACCTGGATAAGATTGTCTTTGGTCTATGATTAACCAAAAGCAGGTTTCTTTCAATAATGTCCAGATGCGTCATAAAATAAAATATACTTCTTGATCACAGAGTTCAAAAAGAAAGTTCATCTTCACATGACTTTCTGTCTGTGAAGAGTGTGTAGACCCTTTGTATCTGGCAACTGAAAACTCTTGTGAAAAGGTCACATTTTAATCCTCAAGTGATATATCAGTGTAATACCAATTTTGAGTTTGCAGCTGTGCTTATCCTAAAGGTGAAGTCAGGAAAGGCTGCAAAAACACATTCCTTTTGCTCCAGCCAAGTAGCTATGTAGACGAAGCAGACACACAGGGTTTTAAAAAGGATTATTATAGTAACATATATAATTATGCACTGGAACATTAGAAGGTATCATTAAAAATGAAAGAAACCTGAAAAGGAATATGATAAAACGACAGTAGAAATCACCCAACAGAGAGTTAAAATTAATTCTGATTTAGGACTTTCCCTTCTCCCCTTAAAAAAGAGGAGAGAGAGGGATTAAAACACCCCATCAAAAATACCTACTAATTTTATTCTAAGTTGATTATTAGTTTAATGGCATTGCAGCCCTAGAAGGTGGAAAGAAGAGTTGCCAGTGAAGTTGTAGTTCATAGAAGAATTAATGGAAGTACCAGCACTGCACGGGAAAGAGGAAAGACTGTTTTTATGACAAAGCTTTGACCAGTTTGAAAGTTACGACGTGAGTATGCTCAGCAAGAACTGATATAATTTTCCTAACCACAGCCACCATGTGTGTGTGTGCTACGCAGCAGATAACGAATTTGCGTAAGAGGCAGGAAGAGTTTACACACACAAAAGGTTCGCTGAATTTGCGTCGCACGTCTTCAACAGCTCTCATCCAACAGAAACAAGTAGGATGTCAGGAAGTGTGAAACAAGGAATAGGGAGCTTTTTGGGTAAATTATCTCTGAGGCAAGACAAAAAGCAACAGGTAAGATCCAGAGTTTGCCAGTCGCTTTAGTGCTGAAGGAGCCAGGCCTGTGGATGACCAAGAGGAAGACAGGCAGCCTGCATGTGGACTGTTCTGGCGTTAGCAATATTTGGCAGCATGGCTGGTGGATAATGCAACAAAATTCATTTACACTTCAACTCATAAGAGGCAACCAACAGCTAACAGCACCTTTGGGTTCCCCAAGCTGGCAGGCAGAAGCCCCAGGAAAGGGAAGTGCTCGTCAAGCGTGCCAGCTAACGCGGGCCATATGCACGGCTGCTGCGAGGCCAGCTGGTGAGGGTGCCGTGCTGCCCACCCACGCACCAGCAGTGGTCACCCAGGCAGGGAAGTGGGCTAAGAGTTTGCCTTCTCCATATTCCTGGCTGTTTCTGGCATGTCTGACATGCTGACAGTTCTTCTGACTTCTACGGGAGATGCCACAGCTCTGCGCTGTACTATAGCAAGTAGTATGTGCTTGAAGAGAACATTTACAAAACTCAGCTTCCTCTAAAACACACTTCTTTCAGAAACTTCTAGCATTCATCGCTAGTGGCCAAAATCATCTTTGCCAGGGCAAAGCTCACACTAGATTTCCCCAGCCCCTACTCATACGCAGTGATTAAAACACAAAAGAGAAAATTCAGCTCTTTCAGAGGGCAGATTGCTTTAGAAACTCAGCTGGACCACCTTAACAGCAAGCATTTTCTTGCCATGTTTTCCTCAATTTCATAAATTGTGATTGTTAGTACAGAAAAAAAAAACACATAAAAATCCTGAATTCACAGGTGCACGCTAAAGTAGTCACTAGATGTAGGTGTAACTAAGTAGAATCACAGAATGGTTTGGGTTGGAAGGGACATTTAAAGGCCATTCAGTCCAACCCCCCTGCAAGGAGCAGGGACATCTCCAACCAGATCAGGTTGCTCAGAGCCCCATTCAACCTCACCTTGAATGTTTCCAAGGATGGAGCATCAACTACCTCTCTGGGCAACCTGTTCCTGTGTTCCACCACCCTCACTGGAAAAAATGTCTTCCTCATGTCTAATCTGAATCTACCTCCCTCTATTTTGAAACCATTACCCCTTTTCCTATTGTTACAGGCCCTATTAAAAAGATACTAGTACTAGTACTCAGCTATCGCTGTGAAAAATGGCAGACATTAAGTGTGGATCTTAAGCTAACAAAACAGCAAAATCAGTATAGCAGAGTAGGAGTATATTTGCTTACTTGCTTGAAAAATGCAATCTTTTTAAACAATGTTTATTTCACTTAGGGGAGCCATCCGTACTTTTTTGCAAAACTAGAACATTTCACCCCCTGTAAATGCAGATTTCTTTCAAGACTGTTGAAGGCAAAGGCGTTATGAAGTCAGCAAGTGGAGCGCTCACAGCAGTCTGGCAATGGAAACACCAACCCACGGCGCTCTTCAACAACTCTTGGAAAATCACCTTCAGCTGGGAGTTCACGTCCAACTACCTGCACTGCATTCTTCAGCTATCTAATGGTCATAGAGACCACATCCTCCCCTCCCTTTCTCCCATTCCCAGTCCCTCCTCACCTGACAAGGCCAATCTAAGGTGGCAAAGGCCATTTCTCTGAATAAGAAGGCAACATACTAAGTGGAACCACCTCTTGCCCATTTGCCTCCTGCTGCATTGCAGGTCCCTTGGTAATGTACCCTTCTGCCACGGGTCAGGTTCTTTCAGCAATTTTTGTTGCAACAGACGTCTTGTGTGCAGACATGTGGCTGCAAGCCAGCCGGCTGTGTAGCACGGTTGGCTGCAGGTCAGTCTCGCGCAACATCACAGATGCACAAGGGGAAAAGTAAGCCAATCCTCGGCTACCGTTTCTTGCATTTTCAGTCTTTCTGGGATAGTCTGGGAAATGGCCTTGCCAGAATGGTGTGATTAGACAGCGAACTGCTCAAGTGTGTGTCCACCAAGGCAAAAAAAATATGCCTGATCTTATTTAAGTAGTTCACTATGAGCTTGCTCTTATGCTTTTTTTTTGGTTTGTTTTTAACCTCTTCTGAAACATAGATCTCAAAATTTCTTTCCCCTTAGACTGTACAGAGAAGTTAACAGCACTGCTGTAAGAATAAATTAGTGTTCCATTTCTACAAACCAGAGTCATACTAAAACCACTAGACACACTTTATGTTCTCCTTTATATCCAGCCTGCGTTCTGGAAAAGTGTAATCCAGAGGTCTGCAGTAAAATTATCATTACCTTTGCAGTAGGCCAACAGAGTTTGAAAATATTTTTCTCTGTCTTTTGCCACAAAGACCCATCAATTAACATTCAGATTGTCAGAGTTAGAGAAAACCAGTGGAAGACTTGCGCTGGTCAGAGGGAAATTTCTCATCCAAGAACCACACGCAGCCTGCAAGTCTGTTCCACACAGTCCTGTTATTATCCCGTGGCATTAAGGGCTCTTTACAAATGTGCCCCAAAAACCTACAAATTCTTTCCACAAGAAAAATCCAAGTATGCCTCTGTTCCAAAGTGCTGTTTGTGCTGCAGCTAGAAATCCTCACGGAGGGCCTTTCGGAACATCCCTTTGAGATCACTCTGCAGCCCAATGCACGGCTTGCTCTCAGGAATTTCTGTTGATAGTCTATATCTTGAGTGAAGAGCAGGACTTCTCATATCACATGTCCTGCACAAGGTCCTGGCCTCTGAGGCCAAGTGCAGGTAACTGGCTCTGAGAGGTTGCTGTCAGATCGGGTTGTAAATGACAGTAGCTGATCCCTGTCATCTTGGAAGTGATTTACCAAGTTGTAAACAGTTAGAGTTGCTCTCTACTTATTAAGCTTAAATTTCTGAAAACACAATATTCATTTAAAATTAGCACAACATCCCTAACTCCAATAAAAAGTTCTGGTATAAAACCACATGCGCTTTTCTCTCTTCATCCTGGGTCTCCTTTCATATCACTGCTCACAGATGTTCTTCTCTCCCTTGAATTTTACACACTGTTTTCAAAGCTACATTTTTTTTCTACCTATGGTTACTCATCTCTCTAGACCATGACCAGAGATCCAGCAGGTTTTCCACATCTACAAAGCTTTTGCCTCACTAAATTCTCAAGGACAAGTTACCCAAAGAGTTCAGAAAACTTAGGAAGCCTATAGCTATACTGAACCAACAATTACAGCAGATTCAATGCAGGAGCTGGTTATATGTCAAATAAAAATCTATATTTGATATATTGAACATCTATATAACAATATGTGATATATAATATACCATAGAACAGAATAGTTCCAGTTGGAAAGGACCTCCAACGATCATCTAGTCCAGCGGCTTGACCACTTCAGGCCACTTTAACCAAAAGATAAAGCATGTTATTAAGGGCATTTTCCAAATGCTTCTTAAACACTGACAGGCTTGAGGCATTGACCACGTCTCTAGGAGGTTCCAGTGTTTGACCACCCTAATATCTTTCCTAATATCTAATCTTATCTTTATTTATATAGCAATAGTTACATAAAACAGTTATATAATATTCTTATAGTGAATTTTTAGTTTAATTCCCTAACGTTTTATTGAATCTTTTAAAAGTTTTCTCATCTTTCCTCATGAATTGCAACAACTTAGTTTAACAGAGTACACCGGTCTGCAAACTCTAAAGCATATTGAAAACCTTGAAAGGTTGGTGAAACAATAACCTACAAAAATGCCTTCATTACCTATTAGTAACACTAATTACAACTTGCAAAAGTACAATTTTTACTCTATTTTCTATATGCCTCCCTGGACGTCTAATGCTGGCAATTGTCTGAGATGAAACCCTGGGCTCCAAGCACCTTTGATCCAGGCTTTGCCACATAAATCACCCTGAGGTCTCTCTCTCTTTGTTTATGATACGGGATAACTTGTATATTTTGAAACAATCACCTCGGTTTATAAATCAGATACTAGTGCCTGAAACACCATTTGATTGGATTTCATTTATTTCACTGTAATTTACATAAAAATTTAAAACCAACAATAGTCTGTTGAGATTAAGAGAGAAGCTTAACAAATAGACCTAACTTAAGAAGTAAAAATGAGACATTTGTTAACACTGAAGGAATCTCATAAGCACAAACTCACAAACTCATACTTACACTTTCAACTCGCAGCTCCTCAGAGTGAGAGCAACCTTTCCATGAAGGAAAGCGGCTGCATACCACTGCCACCTAAGCAGGTCACCAACAGTATCTAAGAGCTAAACCTAACTCCACATATCCCCTTTGAAACATCTTTTATCTATTCCCTCCTTGCAAGTAACCTTAGTTACTCAGCCCAAAACATATTTGAAACTTACATTATTTATTAATGAAAAAAAATTTAGGATAAAGTTGCCCAGCATGAGTTTCAGACACAGAGAGAAACAGTTTTGAGCATATTTCTTAAAATTTACCTGAGCAGAGAAGTCAATTAGCTTTGGAAGCAACAGTTTACTTCCTTCATCACTCTTCAGAAAATCCAGCAGACTTCCTGTGACAATAGAGAAAGATTAAGTCAGTGCAGCTTATTACCAAAATAAAGGTCATGTCAGGTCTCCAATTTTCTGAATCACAAAATTATCACAGTGAAGTGTTTTGATGTATTTTCAAGTTGACTACAGTAAGGCAGCCTCTTTACATGATTTAACAACAGTAAGATCCAGGTCAGCATGTCAGGCATCCAAGTTTTGCCATTTTCCAGGGTGTAGAAAACTCCCATCAGACCACACCTCAGTTCAGTGGAGCTGAGTTTGAGAAGTACCCCAGTCTACGGACTATCGGGACAGCTGTCTAGGAGAATCACACAGATCAATCCTTTCCAAGTCACAAAGAACAAGTGACTCAACACTTTTTTATGAAGTTACCCTCAGAATTGCTTGAAAACAGAAGAACAACAACTATACCCAAGACAACCTGAGAAGAAAACCTCACTTATTTTGTGTAGTAATGTTCTAATAAAGCCATCCTTGCAAGACCACTCATTACTCATCTATTTATCATTTCAAGGGCTACATATGGCAATTTCTAAGGTTTGTTTTAATTGTCTTGCTATGACACCAGACACAAAAGTTAGCTAAGGAGCCCAGAGCAACCAGAGCTATTTTGGGGGTTGTCCTCTGCATCTGAAACAATTAAAAATGCTACATTTAAGAAAAGTGTAAGAGTAGTTTATTTCACAAATGTAGCAATGAATCATAAAATTAAAGCCTCAGTCTTCCTCTAGGATAGGCCCTCCTTTACTTTATATCAGAGCATTCAAAAGAATAATGTTAAAATCCCAAGTTTTCATTTTTTATTCCTTCCTTTTTAAAGAAAAGAGACTAATTTAGGAGAGGCTGAAGAGTTTACTAAAACACTGCTTACACATCAAACGTTCTCACCTTTAGCCATGAATTCTGTTATAATATAAATAGGTTCTTCTTTGGTCACTACAGCATAAAGCCTAACGAGTTTATCATGCTGAAGTGTTTTCATGAGGTTGGCTTCCTCCAGGAAAGCTTGCACGGACATCGTTCCAGGCTTCAGAGTCTTCACAGCCACTTTTGTACTATTATGATAGTAACCTGAAAGAAGGGAATACGATCAGAGCACTTGAAGTCACTCTGCGCCGCACAGCACCCCAACGAGCAGGAATTCATAAAGTAGGTGAGGCTGGATTCCAGTAATAACTAAGAGCCTGAGACCACGTGCCAGATGTAGCACAAATATTTGTGCTAAGTATTCCTTTTTATTTTGCAACTAATACAACATTGCAGTGACCAATAATCCATTTTCTGTTTCAGAAATCAGTTAGCTGAAAAAACTAAAGCAAGCAAATGACCTTACTGCATACCAAGTTTTCATTTACAAGTAATCCATAAAATATTCAGACAGTCAAGAGATGTTTTAATGAATGTCCACATAAATTGTCTCAGAATCTAATAAAGTCCATGCATTGCTTGCAAGATTCTGGAGCATCTTCAAATACCATGATTATAACCATTTTATGCATGCCAGTCTCATGCTTATAATCCTTTCTTGTAACTCTCAGTGCTCAAATGGAGCATTACAGGAAAGCGCAATCAAATGAGGATTTTCATGACAAAGAAAGGTACACTGCCAGGACTGCAATCCTCCAGCATTCAGGAGGATTTAAAATGTGATATCTTCTTATCACGTAGCCCATGCCACGAGTGGAAGAGACTGCAGCTGTTTCATTTCTCTGTTTATCAAACCTTCCAATGTAATATTCTAATTATATAAAAAGCAACTATTGGTAAGAGAAAAACAGTGAATTATTTTCTGCTCTAATGTTTTCTAAATGCAAAATAAATTTTAAAATAGCATTTAAAAATAGAGTAGCAAGCACTGATCCTGAAGTTTATCTTGTGAAGTAATTTTATTTGAAAAATAAAAGAAATAAAAGAAAAAAGAAAGAGAGACAGAAAGAGAGAGGGATATAAATGCAACTCTTGTCCCCCACTGTACCCATTTCAACATTGCAAAAATATTTCTCAGAAGAGGCAAAACTTCATGACTCAAGGAAACAGCCTCATTTCCTTATTCAGCAACAATCCAGACAGTATTACCACAACGGATACACCTCTAAATTGGACTCCGCAATTTCCTTATACTATTTATCATCCTAACATAAGATATTAGTTTCAAAGCAAGGAACTAATTTCCAGATCTAAAGAGATTGCTCTAACCACTGCATCTTCTATCATCTTTTTTTGAAGAAGGATCATCACTGGAGAAAAGCCACTATGTCTCTCACAAAATATTCACCTGCATGATTATTAAACACATTTTTCCAAACATGGTCAGGTCAAAGAATAACAAAGATATGCCTCTAAATGATCTAATAATAAGAAATTACAAGTACAAGTCAAATCTCCTGTTAAAGGTCAGGTATACAATTTATATATATTGAAAAAACAGATGTTAAATATATTTCTTTCTGCTTAAGAAACAGAAAGCTCATTTGTATCATTTCTACTATTCCATCCCATCCCCTGAAGCAGAGCATTAGTTCCATTCCCAATTTGTTGAATACTTTACTGAACATACTAATTAATATCATTATTTCTGTGAACCAATTGTGACACACACTTAACATTAATGATGTAACAATATTTTACATTCACTAGAGAGATCCACCAACCTACGGTTCTACTTACAGAAAGTTTACATTACTCCACCACATCACCCATACTGATGTTTTCTGCAAGAAAATAGTCTACCCTGATCTTCTGGTGGTAACACACAAAGCAAATTAGCCGATGAGAGCACTAGAGATAATTGATCCTGATCTCTCTCACGTTCATTTATTTCATCAGCTATTGGGAGGTGTGGGACTTCAAAAAACTGAGGAAAGGAGGCCATGAACTCTATGAGCACACACAATAGCGTTTGTAAAAAATGGACCTTTGACAGTTTGGCAAATGATAGAATCATAGAATGGTTTGGGTCATCTAATCCAACCCCTCTGCAAGAAGCAGGGACATCTCCAACCAGATCAGGTTGCTCAGAGCCCGGTCCAACCTGACCTTGAATGTTTCCAGGGATGGGGCATCAACCACCTCTCTGGGCAATCTGTTCCAGTGTTCCATACACCCTCACTGGAAAAAATGTCTTCCTTATACCAAGTCTGAATCTACTTTCTTCTATTGTCACCTCTCTTCCACCCACTATCAGCAAAAGCAACATTGGTTTGATTTGGGCCGAGGACCACATCAGACCTGGAGCAGGCAGCGTCTGTACCACTCCAGTTTAACAAAGTCCTAGTCCTCATGTCAGGTCACTTATCATTACTGTGAGGACCTGTGTGGTAGTTTCCATAAAGGTCATCTGCTTTGCAGGCACACTCTACTGTACAGGTAAGAAATTGCCGCCTTTGTGCAGGCAGAGGGAAACCCGATGACCTCAAAGTGCTTTGGTGACAGCAAAGTTGAAGTTCAATCCGCATCACAGGATTCCAGTGATGTACAGGGAGATGTGGGAAGGGGTGGCTACAGCACTGTATCATCCCCACTTTGTACAGTACCTGCAGCTCTGAACCCTTCGCTAACGTCTGCCTTGGCTGAACTGAACCTGGCTCCAGGTGTAAACCCAGCACTTGCTGTGCGACCATATTCCCTGCCATATGATATGAATGAATATATGGTCAGTTTTCTGCCTAAACATGAATTCAAAAAGATAGGTAAGCAAGGAAATTCGTGCTTATGTCTAGAACATCTGACATCAAATTCAGATTCTTTACCAATAACATTCAGCTCATATACGTACTGTAAAAATCCATTTCTGATATGGATGAGATATACCGGCAAGTTTTCTTGGTTAATTTTAGATGCCTTTTGTTTTAATAACAGTGGTATGGTTTACTCTGATTTTTCTAACAGCTGCATAAGAAAATACACATCCAAAATGTGTATTACTTCTATTCTAATTTGGGGGTTACCAAATGAGAGAATCTTTTACACTTGAGATGCAAGCAAAATGAGTCTCATTAATAAAATACACTATAATGGCTCCATTTGGCTTGTTAACTTTTCCCTTAGCCCTGCTTGAAAATTCTCTTCATGGATTATTAATTCCACAGAGCATTATGGTTCACATCATATCAGAGCACACTAGGAACAAAAATGCATAAAACATAGACCCTGCTCTTGCAGTGCTACTCTGGCTCATCACATCACTAAAGAAGCTGCCCAGGTACATCGAACTCCATAGTCAAAAAAATGTTTAACACCATGGCAGGAAGCAAGTTTCTCTGCAGTTTAGACTTTGGTTAAAAATTAAATCTGACACAAGCAATAGTACACAAGTCTGAAGAATGTGATGATGTCTTACACTGAGAACCATGTTCTTCTCTACGTGTCAGAATAGAATCTTCCAAAAATTGTTAGAGTTTCAGGTATTTATTTTGGAGTTCATTACAATTATTTTGACAGAGTAGTATCTTGGACAGCCAGGCTGCCCCCAGATTCTTGCATGGGTTTAACCAGGTCAAGCTCTGATATGAATTTCTAACAGACAATAATGAGGTTGAGCCTACCATTTCTGACTGATGAGGAGCACCTTTGTGAACAAGCCTACAAGATACAGCGTGCTCCTTCCTCTGCTTTCACAGTAATTCCCTGTAAGATTATACTGGGACCAACTTGCTTGAGCTACAGAGGTATGACACTGTAGATAACGTCTCAGGCCATTAGGATTGCAGAAGGTACTGGGGAAGAGACTGAGGAACAGCAGTTTCTCTGCATCCTCCTGTATGTCAGCCCATCACTCCTCCTTCACCAGCTACAGCCATCGCTCAGCTGAAGAGCAGAGGAACGCAACAGTAGCTCTATCTCCAGATCATCTCCATACAGCCCATTTGATGTGCAAGCAGAAAGCACAGGCTGCAGCTTTCCAACCGCTTCTATGGTGCAGTGCATAAAATGTGAACACAGCTCTGCCACGTTGCTTTCATCTATCATATCAGCACAGCTGATGTCCAAAACACACACATAAATGCTAACTTGGTAGCCTAAAACCAGAAAGTTTTAAAAAAGTGTATAAAGTTACACATAGCTGTAATGAAAAAAGAAATTAAAGGCACTTGCAGTGATAGACAAAATTGGAAAATAACAGTCCTTTATAGCAAGTTTTCCCTGTGTAAAATAAACTTTTCAGAGTTGGAGGAGATTCACCTGCCCACTTTACAAGTGACAAAGATTCTCTGCACAGGTTGCAGAGGAACACAGCTGAGTGCTTGTTGGATATGGGGGTCTGATTTTTGTTCCTAGGGTTTTCTTAGCTCTCCCATAACATAAGCTAACTCCCTCCAAAATGTGCCAGAGGAAGACATCAGCTTGGAAGCCCAAAGAATACTTATGGACAAGTTAAATAGAAAATACTACAAAAGATATGCTGTCATATCTTCACATTGCAGTAATGGTATTATCTCTATCTTCCCATATATCACAGAATCACAGAAGGGCTGAGGTTGGAAGGGACCTCTGGAGGTCACCATAACCAATGCCCCTGATCAAGCAGGGCCACCTAGAGCCAGTTGTCTAGGAGCATGTTCAGTTGGCTTTTGAATATATCCAAGGACAGAGACTCCACAACCTCTCTGGGCAACCTGTGCCAGAGTTTGGTCACTCATACAGTGAAAAAGGCTTTCCTGATGTCCAGAGGGAATCTCCTGTGTTTCAGTTTGTGCCCATCACCTCTTTTCCTGGCACTGGGCATCACTGGGAAGAGCCTGGCTCCATTCTCTTTGCACCCTCCCTTCAGGTATTTATAGACATTGCTGAGATTCCCCCAAGCCTTCTCTTCTCCAGGCTGAACAGCCCCAGCTCTCTCAGCCTGGCCTCCAATCCATTCATCATCTTTGTGGCCCTTTGCTGGACTTTCTCCAGTAGTTCTATACCTCTCTTTACTGAGGACCCCATTTCCTCTGATCGGGACACTGTTCCCTCTGAAACCACAATTCTAAGCACCATTTATCAAGAAGAAATTCATTTAGTAATAAACCACGGGAAAATATTTCTCTCTAAGTCACACTATAGCTGAAAAATAATTTGGTTCTATATGATGAGAAAGCTTAACAACTAGCTTTCTGATCAGGAGAGCCTAACGCTAGGTTATTTCTCAGTACATCTACACAACTCCTGATGCCCCTGGTTGACTATTACAATACGCAGTGTTGGTTGATACCCTGCCCTGCACAGCTGACCTAAGACGTCTTTTCCAGCTGGAGTGTCCCTGGTTCCAAGATTAACCATGCTCCTGATTCGAGAGGACCTGCGCCATGCAAATCAGCCTCTCTCGCTTCAGAAAGGAAGCAGAGAAGAGGAAACACGGCCATCGCTTTCACAGTACATTAATTTTTCTCACAATGCAGCAATTCAGATGGAGGGGTTAGGCCCAATTTAGATGGTAAAATAATGACACAAACAAGAGGAAACATCTTGAACCAGAAACACCCTTTTAAAGTTTTATGCTTTTGTAGCTTGCAGAAGTAGCCACTTCCCAAAATGATCTACATTTTCAAGCAGGTGATTACTCTTCTGCCCCAAAGTATTTCATAGCGTTTCAGTGTCAGTTAAACATTTCTTCAGCTGGTTTATGAGACAGAAAGAAACTGCACAATGGGTGACACTTGTCTTATCTCCTATGTAAATTGTCACTCATGTATATCAGAGACAGAGGGTTTTTTAAGCCTTTTCATGTGAAGGCAGATAAAAGGCTGAATTTGGCTATATTATATTGTAGAGATGTGTTGCTTGCAATTTTACACGATTTATATAAAATATTCCAACTATGACTGAATTAGAGCTCTCTGTTTGACACTGTAGCTGTGTGTGGCATTTACCACTCAAGCAGCACCACTGGGTGCTTTACTTTCCTAAACGAGAGCATCTCTTCAAAGCAATGACATTCTCCTCAGCCTGCCACACTCCTGTGGGTCATCAGAGACCCCTTCATAGCTTTCCATCTTCTAATAAGTTTGGGGACACACTTTTAAGTTGCTCAGAAATGGCCTGCCTATAGAATCTTGCATAATAGTGATAATAACAAAATTTATATTATTATAACAACAATTTTATTACTATTTAAATATAACCTCCAAAAAAGGAGATTCAGTGCAGAGTTGAGACAAAGATCTGCCCTGAAAAAATACCATAATGAAGACTTTGGGGAAAAAATTATAGTTTACCTCAAATAAGATAGTAACCAGTCACACCAGTGTGTAAGTAGCGAATAGCACACAGAACATGCAATATAGAAACGAAAGGAATACTCAGATCTCTGAACAGACAGCATTTCAAAAGCAAGAGGATTAAATATTTTTGCAGAATGTGAGCAGACAGTGGCCATAGCCCCTTCTCAAGGGAAGTCACTGAGGCTGAGGAAATAAAATTGTTTATAAGCAAAGCTAATTTTGGTTATAATAATTAATGCTATCATTTTTTTTTTTTTTTGCCAGGTATATATTAACATTTACAACTTGTAAGTCTTAAGGCACTTTCATTATTGGGGACCTGCATGGTAGTTCAAGGTAGGGGGTGATCAATCTCTAATCTTTTTACTACCTAAGTCACCTACTTTCTCAGCAGCAATCTGGCAGGCAATAATCTTGGATTAAGTGTCCCTGTTTTTCACCCAGTACAGCAGTCCCATGCATTATATTGCAGCCTCTTCTTTACCAAGACACAATGAAAACTCTATACATAATTCACTAAAAGACAAGATTTATTTCTATTTCAGGTTCTTTACCACTTTCTGATTTGAAACAAAGTTCTGAGATGCCCACTGATTTTGAGAATCAGGA
This sequence comes from Tetrax tetrax, assembly GCA_009806455.1. Lineage (NCBI taxonomy): Eukaryota > Metazoa > Chordata > Aves > Otidiformes > Otididae > Tetrax > Tetrax tetrax. The sequence goes on from WHYT01016953.1 coordinate 50,298, forward strand.
GTCACCTCTTTCTATAATCTCTTACTTCCCCTACAAAATACGACCAAAAAAAACCCTGTTGTCTTCAACCCTCTAAATTACAGTGCTTACTCACTATTTTTTTTTTCTCCTTTGAAAGACACCAAAGGATTTGTTTGATGATATCAGATGCCTTCCCCCTCACAAATCTCTCCTCACAAGAAGGTATATTCGGGGCTTGACTGTGCTGTTTTACAAGTATATCAGACCAGGTTCATGTCCACTGTTATTCTGAATGACTTTGAAATTACACTTCTTTCAGCAGATTTAAATACTCTTTCCAAAGGAATAAACTTACCCATCCAGACTTCTCCAAACTGACCAGCGCCAAGTTTCTTCACTAATTTAATTGATTCCCGTGGAATTTCCCACGCATCTTTATCCCATGGTTTTTGAGGCTTGGGACTAATACAAGCTTTTTCCAACCTTCTGCATAGGCCATCTGATTGCTCTGGTTTTCAAAGGAAAAACAAAATACAAAATCCGTTACACTTCTGTGCCTCATGACTTGAGACAAACATTACTTAACTGCAGGTGTGTGCTAACCAGCTCAAAATAATGCTCAAAATAATCAGATGCTTTGATCAAAATGTAACCTTTCTGGTGCTTTCACATAACTTTAAGCACCTCTGAACTGAAATTTGGTATTCAGAGACAAATTTAATACAGCAGTGTCACATGTATCTGGGAACCATCAGATTATTATGGGGTTTTAGCACAATTTGTACCAAACAAATACAATATAAGATCTGATTACTGACAGTAGGTTGATGAAGCTACACACTGGAGTTAGGCTTGGGACCTGTATTCTGAATTCGTCATTAAATTTTCTTGCAGCTTGGTTTCAGACACATGTGCATGCAAGCATAAGTAGGTCATCATTTTTTTTTCTCCAGGCACTGACCAGCTATGACTTTAATATAAATGTCAAATAATTCTCAGGTTTCCCAGCTGTGCCAAAGAATTACCACAAATGTTTAATAACTCAGAGAAATCTCATGGCCAAGTCCTCAGTGCGGCTTTGAAAAATCACTATGTGATCTTCTGTCCTACATTTTTCATCTGCTCTGTCTTCTCATTTACAAAACTAAAAAACCCTATATTTTGGAGCTATCCGCCAGAAGGTTACGCAGAATGAAAAGTCACTTATGTAGTTAAAACATAGGCAGAAACTTGTCCCTTCCTTCTTCTTTTTAATTTTATAATGAACGTATACATTCTGTGTGGGTGAAATTTTATTTCTTTGAAGTCAACGGAATTTTACTTCCTTCAAAATACCATCAAGAATAAATAAATACATGATTTTGTAGAAAAAAATTTAAAAAATTACACACTCAACACCATATACAAGAAGACATTCACAAATCTGTGTGTATTTCTGCTAACTGTGAAAATATGGAATTAATTTATTTACAATGCAGGCAATTCTTACTATTGTCATAACTTTGATGAAGTGTTTTATAAAGCTGTTCTGTATTTCACAGTGGTATGCCACAGAACAAGCAGCCTTAGGTCTGATTATGGTAACAACGTTACTCGAGTTCCAACCAGTTTTACTTTATCTTTGATAACATGCAAGTTTGGGTTACTTAGGAAAAAAAGATTAAAAGGTTTGAAACAAAACAAGAAAGCATTTATTTTCCTTCACGTGAAATAATGGCTGCATCCTATTAAGTACTTCACTAACTGATTTAACTTACTTTGATAATGTTTGATCATATCATTGATGCTGGGAAAAGTTATTCTTGGAGAGATGTAAAATCCTCCATTGTCTAGACTCCTAATTTTGTAGTGCTTAATAACATCGCCATGCTGTGGATCATAGTCTCTTATGGAGAGAGAGTAGCTGCCTGTGGATAAAGAAAGAATTATCATTAACAAACAGGAAAAGTCTACAGTGTCCACACATACAGTTCTGCCTCACAAAATCACCTTTTTATCAGTTTTTCTTTTTACTCCCTTAGTTCCTCAAAAAGCATTTTGCAATCAACAGGAGGAAGTTAGCCAATAGCCAGTCCTGAACTGGTCACCAAAATGCTTACAGCCACACTTTCCTTTTCAATCTTATTCAACAAACTCAGGAGTTCCATAGTTCAGGCAGCTTCACATCCAACGCCCACTTCTGCAGAAATCCCCCCCCCCCAGTTAGAGTGGAACTGGCTGGGAAAGCAAGGCCAGGGCTCTGATGCTCCTCAGGCAGAAGCTGAAATTCGGAGATCAGCGTTTTGGAAAAGGAACATGCTGGATGTCATGGGCCAACTAGCAAAAGGATAGTTTGGAGACGGCTTGAGGCACGCAGGATGGAGAGCAGACCCGTTTGTCCTAAGGATCCTAACCACAGCTAGAATTTAAAATGGGGTGGCAGAGCATCTACCCTTAACTACAGAGCTCTTAATTTCTTCTGCTTGTACAATTCTTGTTGTCCATTTTCAAAGGATAAGAAACCACCTCATCTCCTTCTCTCTCCCCACACGCAGCTCCAGTGACAGAAGGGGTAGGAAGAAATATTTTAGGGGTACTTTGCCTTACTCTCAGCAGCCCATGTTGAATTTAGGAGTCTTCCTTTGAGAACTTCACTTAGGAGTCTTCATTTAAGAGCCCAGAAGCAATGATATGGGCCCATTACAGAGAGCTATCTAATCAAGAACCTGCAGTGTTAGGGCCAGAAAAGCTACCCTGTGGAGAGGACAGACAAATGATCTGCTGAAGGGATTCAGGCACCTTCTTCTGGAGGATGCAGTGTTAGAGTACCCAGTCAGGCTGCTGCCAGAGTCCAGACACTGGGGCAGAACCTCCTATGCTCTTCTCAAAGTCCCAGCCGAAGAGCCTGGAGACTTCACTCAGCTTTTCAGTACAGAGAGCTCTGTCTACAGCACAGATCTTTATAAAAAAGCTTTTTGAAAAAAAAATCACACTACAGTGCAGAAGTGCAAACCCTAATTGCGCACTAACTACATTTTAAAACTTGTGCCAATGGGACACACTGGGACTGATGCCAATTTTTGTGAAGACAGACTATGTTTTTAACTCTACTGTCAATTCCAAAGCAACCCACCCCAAAGCCTACCTTTTAATGTTTCGCTTTCTCTGATAAGGAAAGCTCCAGGACCATTTCCAGGAGCCAGGAGTTGTCTTTCAGCATCTTTCCGGGTTATGTCTTTGAAGAACCATCTGAAAAATATTTCAAAGAGTTAGGACCATTTCTCTTCCCCCACCCACAAACGATACACCATCAAGGTGAAGGAGAAGTTTGCCAGTACTTAGAGCCTGGGAGAACTTACTCTTCTGTTTCCAGGGTATTTACTTTTGCTACATAGTTGCTGGGAATGAAGCCTTCCTTCCTTGTTGTGAGAGATTTTGCTCTCCACCATTCTCCCAGTCTGAAAAACAGAAACAACAGTAGCATTCATGGGAGAGGAAAATGGTAAAGTGTTACTTGGGTTCCACTGTGCTGAGAGCTCTGCCCATGCTGGGGAGAGAAGCAGCGTCTTTTTTTTCTGAACTCAAGCCCCCTGAGAAGCCCTTGGCTCTATTGGATCGATGTTTGGTCACTGCGACCGATGCCAAGTCCAACCAACAGCTCCACGTGCAGGTGCATTTCCACATGTAAGGGAGCTCTCTTACCATTAATACACTCATGTTATGAGTAGGATATAAAAATATCATAAAGGGAATTAGATGAGTCCAAAGAAAAACTACAGTAGAATCAGTACTATCATACTTACTCCTCAATAACTTTCAATTTTTCTCCTTTTTTGAAGGACAAGTCATCTTCATGAATGCCGTCATAGGGATACAAAGCTACCACAATGACTCCATGCTCCTCTGTTTCTAGGAAGGTAGAAAGCCAAAGGCACATTCGTGTTATTTTGCAGGCTGACACAGGCATAGCACACAGCAATAAGATTCCTATGAAAACGTACCTTCATTGACAAACCTCTGTCCTGGTAAGAGCTGTGCTTCTGGATTTGCCTACAATAAAATATGTCTTTAATTAGGCAGTTTTAGATCTTTATGACAATCTTACATTACAATTATGTATTATTCAGTTGCTTTGGTATCATCTTATATGTCTTAAATTAACAGGAAATGCCCCAGTCGTTTCCGAGCATTCTTCAAAAGCAAATTACAACATAAAAATACAGTAAGTCCCCACTAGATTTTGAATTGAGCAGCTCAGATCTTGGGAGGGTGCGACACAAGCTGGAGGGAGGAAGTTCACAGCTTTGTGACTTCTGCTGAAGAGGCTTTAGGCAGGGCACTTCAACAGGACAGTTACTAACATGTCACTGTCATGCTAAAGAACTACAAGCACAGCTATGTTGCTAAGATTCTGCAAGACAAAAAAATAAATGTAAACAGTAGTTTGTGATGTGTGTAGGTTGACTGAGAGTATGCTGAGTCCACCATGTCAGCTGGTGAGTTGGGGAAGAAGGGTGTCCTTCACACCCGTGGAGAGCACAGCCCCAAAGAAGGGCAGTCAGGAAAGAGGGTTTCCTCGGCACAGGAGAGAGGTGGGGGAAAAAGGTACCAGTCAATCTGCAAAATAGCAAACCCACGCAGTACTCGATGGGATTCCCTTCCCAGCACCCTTCCTTTCTAATGCCAGGCAGCACACATGGAACTGCCATCAGCTTGTTCCCCCCGCAGCACAGCGCTGCACCCTCCGCTCCACTCCCCTCCTTACCTACACCCCTTCCTGCAAGGTCGAGTAGCAGCCTTCAGTGAGTAAAAGGGAAGTTGACCAGAGCTGGTAAAGAATTGCCATGATCACTTCAGCCTCTTAAAATGAATAATCAACATCTGGATCCCATAACTACTAAAACCCCCAAACCAATGCTTTAAAAAATGGTTTTAAACTACTTCAGGTTTTCTAAAGTTACCTAGCATTCTTCTACAGATGCAGCTATATCTAGATCAAGAGTCGCCAAAGATTACTGTTTTCATGCAGAAAACAATGATAAACAAAGTAATTAAGTAACAAAGTGTCAATATATATTTTTTATTTCTTTAAGTAGTTATTCATTGAGGGTGAGCTGCACAACACTGAAAGTCCAATTGTGGAGTAATGATCATTTGAATTTCTTCATTCATGTGCTTTGGATTCAGATTTAAGTTATGCCAGTCATGCTTTGATCTTGCTACTGGAATTCTCCCCTGAGACTATCTACTTACTGGCCTTTGCTGTTTATTGGACGTTGGATCCCTCACATAAATAGTTCGTTCAGTTTTACGTACTGGTTGATTCTTCAAATCTAGCCCATCTCCATGCAGATTGTCTTTCCTTTTTGATTTTATACATCCCATATTTCCTGTTGGAATAAAAAAGGTATTAAACAAAAACATTATGCCATAAACCAAGCCATTTCCCATGCAAACATCTGGACAACGCAGCAAAAACATGTTTCCTTTTCACTCATGATAGATGAAGGTTAGGAACCAGGCTGAAAGCTCTTTTCTGCTGCAAAGGAAAGAAATGACTTCTTGTCTCAATCCACAGATGAAGTAAATATTTCAAAATAGTTATTTACCATTCCAACATTTTCAGAGTTATCACATTTTTCTCCCAGTCCTCCCTGCTCTGAAACCCCTTACATCTCTCTGATGCTTCTGTGAGCTTCAGAATAGATACAAGAAATATATAATTACTGTAGTGACAACTTCTTTCTATATGTTTTAGAGAAAAGGCTGCTTTGGAAGGTGAAGGAAAAGATTCCAGTCCAAAGGATGAGAACTGCAGCTGGAGTTAGCAATGCCCGTATCTCCCCACTTCATTTCGCATAAGCCAGTCTAGCAGGGAGCTCAGTTTGATTCAAGTCCCCGTCTCACATGAGGCTGATGACTTGTGCAATCCCAGCTCCAAGGCAGGTACGCTGCTACTGTGACCTCCAGTAATGAATGTCCTTGTTCAAAGCGGCCTGTTACAGCAGTCTAAAATAGCCGATGTGTGTATCAGTGACAGCAAATCACCACACAAGTATTTCTTCTTCAATACAATTTAGAAGGATAATCCTTCTCTCAGGATGTGCGTCCATGCTAAATCAGATGAGATACTGCTGTTAGCAATCTGCATGACTGGAACCTGACTGCTAATCCCGTGATGTAATTACATAGGACTTCAGCAAGCATATATACAACATTATCTCTATATTCCTCCCTCAGAGGAGAGTAATTATACTTACTCTTCACAGAATCCACTAGAATGGTGGATCCTCTCCTTCCTTCCTCTCTCCCTCCTTTCAGGTCAGTGCTCTAATGCTAGGTTGACAGTTACATTTTCCCTTGCAGGCACACACTCTCACTCCTCCCTTGCCCTAATTAATCTTTAAAGCCAGTTCTTTGAAGAACAATGTAAAACCTAAAATGAGAGCTCAGTGCATATATGGGCTCAAGTAAACCAGCACCGAGTAAAACACAGCTGGAGAAGCTAAAGCAGATTGGAACACCTCACTTCTACCTTCATGTCTAGAATAGAAAAGGTGATCAAATTAAACAGTTAAAGTAGTAGAGGTGTCCACTTGCAGATGTAAGTACTTCAATGGACAGTGCCTTATGCACCCTACCCCTGTATATAGGAAAATCAGCCAGATTGGGCTGGGTCCATATGAAGACTTGTACTTTTGTAACAATACTGATAATAATCATAATCCTAACTCACTATAACAATAAACCAAGGCCACAAAGCACTCCCACATAGCAGGTCTCGACTTTCCACATCACCTTAATTTATGTCCCATCCTGCCATTGAGGAATCACCATGTAATGACAGATGCATTGTCCTATCCACGGGCTGAACATTTCCTTCTAAACATGAGAGTAGGGTACCTCCTCTCCTAGCATTTCTGCAAATTACCTGTCACCTATTGGCAGCAAATCTCAGGTGTCCATAAGATTTCAGCAGTGATGCAGTGAACTGTGATACTGGTTTAAAAGCAGCGTGAGAACTCATCGCTCCCCTTCTCGTCTTCTCTTGAGATAAAAATAAAAAGAATCGCACAGAAAATCAATAGGCACTGACCAGGCATCATCATCCCACAGAGGCAGAGAATACATTTTCCTCTTCTTGTGTATCAACATTTCAGTGTTCCCGTACTCGTTTGAGGGCACCCGGGGGCACCTTCAGCCAGGATCTTCCCTTGGAAGCAAACATCTTTAACGCTTAATTTCAGTTTGTGAAAACCCCTTTGGGAGATTTTTCCAAATTCTCAGCTCTACACGGGTTATACACTAGTTGTTTTGAAATACCGAGAATAATTTTTTTTATGAATACATAGATAACTCTTGTTCTGTAGTTAATGGTTTGTAGGAAATTTCTGTACACCCACAGCCAGGCTGGTGTTTGCACACTCATCCCAGACATCAGGAAGACCAGCGTTTAATTACCTGCTGCATCTGCAAGATCAGGTATTTAGCCACCTAAGTGCTAACCTTTTTGCTCTTCAGTAGCTTGGCTTCTACAGAACAAACAGCTACAGTGGAGGACATACAGTAATTTGATCCAAGCTGTCAGCCAAAAATCCCTTTCCCTATTGTTGTAAGAAAGTTGAAGATATCTTTAGAGACTGCAGCTTGCCCAGTGTCTGTGTAAACTCAGAGAAAAGCATTTTTACTCATTTTACGTGTTCTTTTGATACTGTGAAACTAAAGATTTTCGAGCTCTTCAAAGTCTGTAAGATCTCACGTTTCTGTACATGCTAGCCCTCTGTAAAGCTATGTGCACTGGGTTCCATACTGCACATTTAAAATTCTGTAAGGTCAGTCCCATGCCCAAAGCAAATGTAACTGTCTTGGTTTCAAATGCTTCTGCTCAGTGACTGCTCAGTTCATCTGCAATGCCAGATGTATTTTTTTTCTGCAGCTTAAAACACGAGAACAGCTGTAACTTAAGTCTGCTGTGAGGCTGTGCTGGTGAGCTCAAGGTTAGCTTTTGTGACAGCAACAACCTGCCAAGGTGCAGGTGGCTCCTTAATCCCACAGAAGTCTACTCGAGGTGGTGTGAAATCACACAAATACAGTATGTGAGAAAACACGTGATGGCATCAAACAAAGTGAAGATCCCGAACCTCATTGCGAAGCACTGGTTTGTTTTTTTTTTTCCCCTTATGGAGATGAAAGCCCACAGTCCTCACAGGACTTAGCTAGGTCTACATTAGCAATAGCCCCAAGAGGTGGTGCTGAAGCCCATATCTGCTTCACGCTGTGTAGTGGACATGGTGGTGTTAGGTTGATGGTTGGACTGGATGATCTTGGAGGTCTTTTCCAACCTTAAAGATTCTATGATTGCCCCGTTGACTCCAGTATAGCCGCAAGGACTGAATATTCAGTAGGAGCAAGATCATAGCAAGGGTCTAGCTAAAGGTAAGCCCCACACTGCATCTTCCTAATGCAGTCCTGTTCTTGCACTCCAACTCTGCTCCACAACACAAACTTCAGCCTAGCAAGTGGGGCCAAGTGATTCAGGAGTGGGACCCCAATCTAATTAAAATGCTAATACAGACACATCCTGAGACTTTTAGCTTCTTTATAAAACAAGCCTCTCAAATCTTGCAAAAGAAACATATAAAAATATGCAATAACATAAAGCACATGTTTAGCAGTTAATACATATCAATATAGTTAAGTTTACGATATATAATTTCATAGAATCATAGAATTGTTTGGGTTAGAAAGGACCTTTAAAGACCATCTAGTCCAACCCCACTGCAAGGAGCAGGGACATCTCCAACCAGATCAGGTTGCTCAGGGCCCCATCCAAACTGGCCTTGAATGTTTCCAGGGATGGGGCATCCACCACCTCTCTGGGCAGCCTGGTCCAGTGTTCTACCACCCTCATTGGAAATTTTTTTTTCCTTATATCCAGTCTGAATCTGCTTCCTTATATTTTAAAACCATTACCCCTTGTTCTGTCACTACAGGTCCTGCTAAAGAGTTTCTCTCCAATTTAATATTTAATTTTCTGACCTCACATCATTTCTAAACAAGTATAGGCAGACAATGGATACAAAGCATAAACAAAGCTGAAAAGCTTTTAAGCTGTAGAAACTGGATCAATGAGCGTATGTTCTTTTGATACTGTGAAACTAAAGATTTTTGAACTCTTCAAAGGCTGCAAGATCTCACATTTCTGTACATGCTAGCCCTCTGTAAAGCAATGTGCACTGGGTTCCAGATTGCACATTTAAAATTCCATAAGATCAGTCCCATGCCCAAAGCAAATGTAACTTGGTTTCAAAAGCTTCAGCTCAGTGACTGCTCAGTTCATCTGCAATGCCAGATGTATTTTTTCCAGCATGGTATTATACATTTTTAGTGAAATGTGATCTGGGTCTTTCCGAGGGTTTTGAGAGTGGTATCAAAGTAAAGATTCATAGGGCCAGTGTAAACAGCAGGCACTGACGGGAGAGTTTCAATCAACACACATTGTAATGGATTTCAAAGTACAAAATGCTATATCATTACCAAACTTCACAAACAATCAAGCCTAGCAAATTACCCAGACAAAAAAAGAAGCTTTGAAATATAAAATGTGTGTGTGCTGTGTACATCTTTTCTAGTTCGTACAGTAGTCATAAAGAAAATCTGAAGGGAGGAAGTTCATTCATGCATAAATAAAATATTTCACTTGGTGTAAAATCTTTATTTGCATAGCTCTCTGTTGCTGCATCACAATGAGCATCAATGAAGCATTTTGGGCAAATATAAAGAGAATATGGTAAGCAAAGAGCAATCCAGAGAGTGCAACATTGTTATAAATGAAACTCTGTTATTGTTTGTCAGAGATAAAAATAATTTAGACATCAGAGGAAATGCTGTCAGCCCCTGCCCAGACATTTCCCATTCCAACAGTTTTGCAATACAGGACACACTACTTTTCATCCATGCTTTTCATTTATTGCCCTGTCCACACCTCTAGACAGGAAAGATAAACATTTGATTAAAAGAAACTCTATATAACACAGCTGCTAACTTTTATAAACAGATATCCGTAAGAACCATTACACAGAGCTTCTGCAGCAGGTTGCTCCACAGTCACCGATTTTGATGTCTACAGAGGTGTTCGCTTTGGATTTCCCTCTGAATCCCCTATTTCGTCTTGCTACAGCAGCTCAGAACAGATTATGGGGGGCTAGTGCAACATTTTCCCAGGGTTAAAAGCTGCTGTCTATGCCCAAAACACTGCTGCTTTCTCTGCCTTTGCTCTATGAGCAGCAATGTGTCTAAAGCCATAATACTTCCTACTGCAAGCAGACAGGATTTGTGTGACCATCGCCTGCCCACCCACCATCAGCAGCATTTGAGGTTTCATTTCCTCCCAGCACTTATCCTTCACATCATCTACAAAAGCCTATCTCGCTTTTCATTTTGCTCATGGCCACAACCATTCCCCTCCCCGTGATTCTGTTACATGCAATATTTTCAGTGCACATTAGAAACCATTTCCTAAAAATCTCCCCGATACATCTGGCCTTTTCTTGATCGAAGTCATGTCTTCATGAAAATGATTCTCACATCCTCACAGATTTTTCAACATTTTAGAGTAGTGTCCTTTTAATCTTTGCAGAAAATACAAACATTTTAAAAACAACTAAAATAGATTATACGTTGGCTTTTCCAATAATAAAGTAACTTTAAAACACTATTAGAACTACCACACTGAGTATACAAGCCACTCTATTTTGTCAAAGAAATATCTGTTATTCAAAAGGTCAATAATCACATATATAAACACCAATTCTGTGGGTGGCTTAGGCTTTTAGCAGATATATACATATGTATTTTAACAGGTATATAAATAAAATACATTTGTATTCAATTACAAGGTTTATAAGCAGTAAACTCTTCAATTAGGTCATAAAATTTCTTATGCATATATATAAAAAAGATGTTCCTTAGCAGTATGTAAGAGAGAGACAGTGCATTAAGAAGTAGAAATAAAAAAAAAATTAATAAAAAATCAAGACTCCCAAATTATTCTGAGTCTTGAATGTTGCTCTATATTTAAGCTTCTGAATGAAAGAACAGGAAGCAATTGTTTACACCTATATATAAAAAACCCAACTGGTTTTAAATCTGAAACTTCAAAGCAGCTTAGAGAGCAGAGGGGTAAATAAATTTATTTCTTAACACCTCTTTACAAAAATTGAAAAGAATATATTTTCCCTCCTCTGTCTTAGATGTTTCATTCCGGCCTTTAATGCCAGCTGGTTTGCTGCTACTTCACAAGTTAGAAAGCCAGAGTTAACACAGTGAGGCCCTCATCAGATCTCCTGAATAATCGAGAATTTGAGACTTCTCTGCATTATCCTCAAGGTCAAGGCAGAAGTATCTCAAAAAACAACCAACCTCAGAGTGCCCAACTTAGATCTAAAACTGCTGGGGAGGAAGAATTGTAATCCCACTCTACTCAAGGACAGAAACATCTGTTTCTCAGTACCTTCACCCAACTTTCTACATCACTTCAGCCAACTGCTCAAGTTTCCCATTCCATTAAAAAAATTGGAAAAATCGTAAATTTAAGGCATTCACTTATCTTAACCTTTACTGCTGACTTCCTCTCTATGTTGACCTGCTTCTGCATCACCTGTGGTACCTGAAGGTTGCAATGATCTTCTATACATTTATTATTAGGACTATGAGGAGGAACATCTCTGAGGGGTCTGGGAAACTTGGGTTCATTTCTGACCCATCACCACATGGTTCAGAATGGCAAAGCGACCTCCAAGGAACACAGAGGAGGAGTTTAATTTGAAGTGTAGGGCTCAGCAAAGCCTCACCTGTATTCCTCTATACTTATTTCCATAGGGCCAGTGAAGATGTGCTACTAGACTGGAGTGAGAATAAGAGTGAGAAAAATAAATTATCTGTGGCTCTGAGTAAAGTGAAAGAACTAAACTGGAGAGCAACTGAACAGAAAGGGATTCCTATTCCTTGCTTGTCTCAAAAATGATCAGTTTTGATTTTGTTCAGCCTTGTTCTTATACCTGCAATTCATTACATATATAGATATATAAAACAAGTATATATTAATATATAATATAGTATATATAATGCTATAGAATGATTAATATTATATAAGAGTGTTAGTTCTGTAATATAATTATTAATTTGTATATAATACAATATATATATACACATTTAAATTTTACTGTAAGTCCTGACTGCCTGGTAACTTTCATCAAACTAGACTCTTGCAAACCAAGAAATCCCAGGTCAGCTCTTATCTTGGGCTTGTTTCACTTCCTACATCTTGTTTTTGCACTGGAGACCAAGGAGGGGAACTTAAGTAGCTTGTTCTTCCCTTGCCTTTCTGCTGAAACGATTGTGTGTGTCTCAGTCACTCCTCGTCTCGTGTATTTTAATATCTTTTTAAATTTAGCTTATTTCTACAGGTCTGGATAACATCATCTCTATGCCTTCCAAACTGAACCTATCCCTTATGTGACAGACATATACATGGGCATACAAATACACACACAGAGGCACAAATCGCGGTGTGTTCCCTGCAATGCATACAAAAATGAGCCTGTCAGTTAAACACTGAGTAGGTTTAGGCTATGACAGACTCGCCCAGTGCAGGCTCCCGTTGTTCTTGTGATGTGTCCAGCTGACAGCATTTTTTAAAAAAGGAGAAAATTTGGGGAATTCTTTAGCTGCTTCAATCTTCTTTTGGCAAAAGGTGAGAGAAAGCTCAAATAATTATTTTGACATATATAAACAGGCAAAGAAGAGAAACAGTTAATCTCCGGTGTAACCATCAAACCCCGAATATTACTGTAGTGGAAAAGTATGCAACAAGCACGTTACTGTGAGATTTCCTCAAACTTATTCAAGTCAAACTCTCAAACTTTCCAAGGGTGCACTTCTATCAGACCAAGATAACAGAGCTATCTAGTTTATCATCCGTGATTGGAGCACAGGACTAAAAACTACTTTCTGGGAAAAGCAGACCCATTCTGAGCAGCACAATCACATTGGACAAGCTCAGAAGTGAGTCGCCACACTCCATTTTTAGAGTGGTGGTGGGGAAGAACAAAATATTACTGCTGAAAGGTCTCAGAGCCTCACTCCCCTTGGCTTAGAATTCCTAGTCTTGTAATTCCTAGTCTTAAGCACGTTTTGGGGACAATAATGGCATTTAGCCCTTTACCCTCTTTGACAATTAGGAAGAATTCATATCTCTTTCAGCCTCTTCTCTAGGCTTTAAAGACCAAGCCCTCTCAGTCTTTTCCATTTTCACTGATTATCCTAGAAGCCCTTCTCCACATCTGTTTCAGTTTGAACTGACCCCTCTAAAGGACAGGAGGCTGGGGTTGGTCAGGTGTTCCAAAATGACTTTCAGCAGTGCCTGGGCAAAAAAAAAAAAAAGGTATTTCTTTTTGTTCCATCTACAGAAATACATCACCCAATAAATTTCAGCCATTAATTTATCATATTTCATCAATCACACTAGCCTTTATAACCCTCTTGCGATCAGTTAAGGCATTCCAGTTTGCTTCATTTTTCATAATGACAAACTGTTGTCACAGCAGATTTTCCTCTCATCTCTCCAGTGGCATGACCTTGCACCCTGATATTAAATTTCTCCCCATTGTTTTGCCAGACTGCTCTTTCTGCATATTTTCAGCTGCCTGTGTATTTTGAATACCTCCTAATGTCACAAGGGGACTGCTACTTTTTGATTTCAAATGGAAGTATTAAAAAAAAAAAACCTCAATGTAGTGCTAATGTAACACCAGGCAACAAAGAGTGGTCTTGCCAAGAGTCTGGGGAAGTGCAGCAGACAGGCACCGCTACCCCATGCAGCTTCTTTCACAATTCCTCCTTTAGCAGGCGTGACCAAGACAAATTCTATTTTGTCCATGCTATCTCAGATTATTTTTTATGGTCTTCCTACATCAGTTGCAGAAATTATCACACTCTCACCTTCATGCCCTCCAACACTTATTTTCCTACTACAGGCATAAATCCATCATGTTTCTACTTCCCCTGCAATATTAACTTTTAAGCCCTGCACCAGTATTTCTGCTCCTCATCTTCAGAGCCCAGATTCCCAACATCGGTGCACAAATATCTCAGTTCAACCAAACCAATATGGGTTGACAGAAACCCTTCTTGAATTTATAACCAAGCTGACTACTGTTCTCATTAACAATCTTGACCTGCTCTTCCACCCTTTGGTGTTCTGGTTCCTTTCCCACAGTGGCCTGCAGATGGAAATCAGGGGTAGGACTACGCAACACTCATAATTCAACTCCACTTCCTAATTTAAAGATTGTTTACATCAAAGTTTGTGTTTGAACAGGGAAAAAAAGGTGTGCTGCCATCTGACTAGAATGGAAGTGCCCTGCGTATTACATCAGACAGCAAAAATCCCCCAACAGCTGACATAAGAACAGGAAACTCCTGGTGAGATAAAATACCTGGTGTTGCTGTATTGATGCGTTTCATTGTACACATGGGTGAAAACTTTTCTCCTATACCCTTCCTCCTCTTTTTTTTTTTTTTTTTTTAACTTACCAGTCCAGGCATGTTAGCTACGTAATAGCCAACATTAATTAATCAACCAACATTGCTATACTAAATGGAAAATAAGCGACCTAAGTTACCACTCCTCAAACTTCCAAGTATGAAGCGATCAAATACAGTTACACAGAAATCATGTGCGGTCAGGTGAGATTTGAGGATTATGTACTTCCCTCCACAGCCTTTGAAATAGGAGTGCTTTGGTAAAACTAGCTGTATCAGTTCAGGTAAACAGTTTTCTATATTCAAACAATACTAATCCACCATTCAACCTTTGCCTGTCTAGCCTTTAAGTCTCTGGGGAGAGGGTGAGATTATTCAGTGCTCAGCTAAATGATACACAATCTTCGTTGGAACTCATAAATGACAGCATAACATATATAATAAATATCATAGTTGACAACAAGAAAGGTATCTCTAATAGGGGTGAGGAGCCTTGGTCAAGAAAGAAGCATCTTCTATTTTTCTACAAATCCACCACAGGTTTTGCCTAGATTTGTTAAAAGCTCGGTTTCATGCAGGAATTTTGCCAGTGGTAAAAAAAATAATAATTAAAATTAAAAAAAAAAAAACCAAAAAAACAACATTTGTTTTTTCAATTCCAGCTCTGGAGGCCCCAACATAAGAAGGACATGGACCTGTTGGAGCGAGTCCAGAGGAGGGCATGAAGATGATCAGAGGATTGGAGCATCTCTCCTATGAGGACAGGCTGAGAGCGTTGGGGCTGTTCAGCCTGGAGAAGAGAAGGCTCTGGGGAGCCTTCCAGTACTCAAGGGGGCTTATAGTAAAGACAGGAAGAAACTCTTCATCAGGGCCTGTTGTGATAGGATGAGGGGTAATGGCTTTAAAATAGAGGAAGGTAGATTCAGACTTGATATAAGGAAAATAAAATTATTATGAGGGTGGTGGAACACTGGACCAGGCTACCCAAGGAGGCAGCTGATGCCCTATCCCTGGAAACATTCAAGGCCAGGTTGGACGGGGCTCTGAGCAACCTGATCTGTTTGGAGATGTCCCTGCTCCTTGCAGGGGGGTTGGACTAGATAACCTTTAAAGGTCCTTTCCAACCCTAACCATTCTATGGTTCTATGATTCTAAAATACCAAAACACATGAAAGTTAATCCACACAAGATTTTGTTAACATTGCATAATAGACTTTATACATAATGAAAATATTCCGGATTCACGTAGTCAGTATTTTTGGCACTAATTTTAAACCAAGTTAAGCTAACCATTAGGCTAACATCTGTTTTCTGACCTTATAACACTCACTTCATTTTATTACAATCATTTGCCTCAACTGCATCCTCCAGAATTTTGAATCAATATCAACAATGAATAAATTCACTTTGCCAGCCCTCAGGCAACCGCATCTTCCATTTCCTCAATTTTTTTCCACTGTACTATATCTTTTGAAGAGAGGGGAAAAGGTCAAATAACATCTTAATTTGACATAACAGAATAAATACTTCTATAAAATTCTTCAAAAGGATCATATGAAATGAACAGTGAAAAACTGTACTAACATGTTAACCAACTTAAAGGGAAGGTTCCCAAAATATTTTACAAACTTAAGCGTCATGCAAACGGTAAGTAAAAATGTCATTTTCTTAACTGGTAAAAAACCCTCAGTAATGACAAACAGCAGCTCCATATAACCACATCTCCATTTCCAGATGAAAATTTGGCCAAACCACTACACTGAAGAGGATTCACATTTTCCTAAGTATTAGGAAGTGTCCCACTCCAGCTAGCAAACCCCAAGGACTATGTCTACAGTCCAACTTGAGCGTATCTTTGACTCATATAATTTTTTCAGCTTTAAATTGATTACTTTGTCCAATAATGGCAGTGTGCTAAAGTTTCAGTAGTCTAATCTTTGCCCTGAGCTTTATAGATGTCCGTATCTACCAGTAGTACAAAGATCTTTCTCCTCTCCCTTTTTAATGAGTAGAGCAATCACTGCGGTGTAAGAAAATTATAAACTACTCCTATAAAAAAGACAGAGTGTTGGAGTGAGGTCCAGCGTAGCCCAAATGACGCCATCCTCATAACAAGTGATACGACAGACGGTCAGAAGGACAAGCTTCACACAGTTTTCTTGGAGAACACAGATCTGGGACCTATCCTTCTTCACTCCCAACAGTACTTACCCAGCTCCTCACTCTCCCCTTCTTCACACACACAAATTCTGCCTCCCAAAACAAGGTGTAGTTGAGAAGTGCGCAACAAGGGTTTCTACATCAGTCCAAAAGGCCTAGTTCAAACATGGTGGTTTTACTCAGGTGTTTATTTCAACATACCCATCAATGTACTTGCAACCAAAGGCATAGCCACATAAACAAATTACACTGAGTAACAAGTGGCCCTGCATGAGCTACTCTGCAGTACCTAATGTCAATGTCTGCATTTACTATGTGACACATGAAAAAGAAATGAGAGTTAGCTTCTCCTTGCTTCACTGAGCCTCAGAAGACAACACGGGACTAAGTTAGCAGCTTGCTAACGTTCAGTGAGTTTAGGGAAAATTAAGGTGTCTGTTTAATATCATCACCAGGCTGCACCCCAACCAGTTCTTCAAGTGAAATTTGGCACTCTGTCCACCCCCCACAGAAGGCACATAGGAAGGTATATTTGCAGGTAGCAGCTGATACTTGAAACCTTTGCCTTATTCAAGTAAGGCAACCTAATGCTCAATCTCCACATGCCTGGACAAATGTATTGACAGGACATTCAGTAGGGAGAATCATTACTAACTACTACGACTAAGGGAAGAAGATGGTTATTTATGAACATGGCCTTAACTAGTTAAAGATGTTGCTGGCAATAAAGAATCTTTTGCAGACGTGATCTCTTGCTTTGAGATGTGCCTGTAATTCAAACCCATTGCTATACTATAAACAGAACTCAAAGATCATGAAATGATCACAACATGTCAATGGAAACATGATGGAGGACAGCAAATGCACAGCCAACAAGCCCTGATGGAGGTTTTGAGGGTGGCCTCATAGAAAGTATATCACTTCTCCTTTGGGTTTATCTTCTATTGTCAGTGTGTTTAATAAAAGGGGGAGCAGATTATTAGTGCATAACTAGCTTTTGTTCTCTCAAATTCACATAAGCATATCCCCATAGAATAAATCAATTCTTATAACACTTACCTGGATTTATGCATTCTACAATCAGCTTTCATAGAATCATAGAATCACAGAATGGTTTGGTTTGGAACGGACCTTTAAAGGCCACCTAGTCCAATCCCCCTGCAAGGAGCAGGGACATCTCCAACCAGATCAGGTTGCTCAGAGCCCCATCCAACCTGACCTTGAATGTTTCCAGGGATGGGGCATCCACCACCTCTCTGGGCAACCTGTTCCAGTGTTTCACTACCCTCATTGTAATTTTTCTTTTCCTTAAACATGGATTAAGATAGTTATGACTAAATTAGTGCAGAAGGACTTCTGTGTCCATGGATCCTAACTCTGTACTAGCCTGGCCATTTTGTAACTCATATTACTTTGCACCACACTGCATTTACCATCCTGCTCCACTGGTCAGAGGGCTTCTGCATCAGCTGTCACTTCCACATTTAAATACTGACACGTACTCATGATCAAACTTGCAACTTAAACATAGCATTCTTGTTATAATAGCATTGTATTATCCCTTGGGCACCTGTCTTAAGCACTCAATTTCACAAAAGAAAAACAGAACTTTTTTTCTTCTCTTCAAATGCCAGCATATAAAGAGTTACTTCTCCAGCAGATTGCTTTGTGTTCCATTTGCTGTACAGCATTAGATATACACAGAGGAACCCTCCTGAAACAGAGGCCATGGTACTGGGGTATGCAACGCGGCTTTAAGAATGACCTCTAAGCTCAGATGGAAATTTGGGGTTAAATCATTCATGCTGATGTAGGCTAACACTCTTACTCAGAGTCCAGTTCCTCCTGGAAGTTTGCAAAGCTTGGACAAGTTGCAAGAGGAAATTGCAAGAGTTCTGAAAAAAAAAAAATCAGGCAGTGTTGAATCTGGTGCCAATAAATTACACTAGCAGAAGTGAAGTTTTGTGCTATTTAATCTTTACAGGGACATTAGGAGAACATTCAACACTATCTGCGTAAGTATTCCTGTGAGGAACCACCTTGTCTCGTTCTCACTGGTGTAAGTAGCAGAACCTCCCTTAACTTCAGAGGTGTAAGATTTTACTCCAGGTTCTGGAACTTCACAGAGGTCCACTTATAACTCATTTATTGCACTTAATTTTAAACTCTGTGTTAATTATATTCCCTTGAGGGCATGAACCTAAACCAGGCAAACTCCAGTTGATTTCTCGCCCAACTTAGTAAACTGTTCTAAGCCACTATTGCAATTTGGGATACGTGCTGGGCACCAAAGGCTATTGCCTGAACCAACAGTTCGATGCAAATATGACAAATAGAACTAAAAGAGCTGTATCATTTGCAAATTTTGGAGGTTTTTAGAGTAAGTCCTTGAGATTGGGGCTTTTTCAATAGATGAGTACACTCTGCATAAGCCTACCAAATATATCCTGAAGAACTGCAAACTCCCACAGATTCAGGTCTGAAAGCCCGGCATGTAAAGACAGAAACACGCTTTAGTAGTGTCTTGTGAAATTACAGGCTCAAGCTGCAGTGACAGTAAGAGTGTAAAAGGACATACATCACTGAATGAACATGGACTAAGAATTCACATTCAAGTTGCTAAGCATGCTTTCAACATTTGTCACGTACATAGGAGCATGAATAAGAAGTTTTTCTAAAGTTAACCAAAATGAAAAGCATTTTATATTCTTTCCATTTTCAGAGAGGAGGGAGAGTGGAAATCTGGAAACTCTCTTTTGAGGGAGGGTTGTGAATTGCTGGTGTGATGGTTCACTTGACTGTTCCTGCTTCAAATGTTGTAATGTTGTGGATTTTAAAGACACGTATGTCTTTGCAGATTCTCTTTCTCAATGAACACAGAGTACCCCAAATCACTGGGGCAGCAGCTATGCAAGAATATTAACTTGATTAAAGTCCTTTTATATTTGAGATAAATTATTCTATACTAAATAGAAGGTCTGAGTGGAGGACTGACTTGAAGAAGCATGTTGCATTTCCTTAATGTGTTAATTTACTTCCTTTTCAGAAGCTGATTAATAGAATAATAGAATCATAGAATGGTTAGAGTTGGAAGGGACCTTCAAAGGTCATCTAGTCCAACCCCCCTGCAAGGAGCAGGGACATCCCCCACTAAATCAGGTTGCTCAGAGGCTCATCCAATCTGGCCTTGAACGTTTCCAGGGATGAGGCATCCACCACCTCTCTGGGCAACCTGGTCCAGTGCTCTACAACTCGCATTGTAAAAATTTTTTTCCTAATATCTAATCTAAATCTACCTCCTTCTATTTTAAAACCATTACCCCTCATCCTATCACAACAGGCCCTACTGAACAGCCTCTCCCCATCTTTCTTGTAGGCCCCCTTGAGGTACTGGAAGGCTGCTGTCAGGTCTCCCCGGAGCCTCCTCTTCTCCAGGCTGAACAGCCCCAACTCTCTCAGCCTGTCTTCATAGGAAAGGTGCTCCAGCCCTCTTATCATCTCCATGGCCCTCCTCTGGACCCTCTTCAGCTGGTCCATGTCCTTCTGATGTTGGGGTCTCCAGAACTGGACGCAGTACTCCAGGTGGGGTCTCACCAGGGCAGAGTAGAGGGGCAGAATCACCTCCCTCAACCTGCTGGCCATGCTCCTCTTGATGCAGCCCAGGATGTGGTTGGCCTTGTGGGCTGCAAGGGCACATTGCCGGCTCATGTTCAGCTTCTTGTCCACCAGCACTCCCAAGTCCTTCTCCTCAGGGCTGCTCTCGATCCATTTTCCGCCCAGCCTGTATTTGTGCCTGGGATTGCCATGATCCACGTGCAGGACCTTGCACTTGGCCTGGTTGAACTTCATGAGGTTGGCACGGGCCCACCTCTCCAGCCTGTCAAGGTCCATCTGGATGGCATCCCTCCCTTCCAGCGTGTCGATGGTACCACACAGGTTGGTGTCATCGGTGAACTTGCTGAGGGTGCACTCTATCCCACTGTCCATGTGGCTGACAAAGATGTTGAACAGGGCTGGGCCCAACACGGACCCCTGAGGGACACCACTCGTGACTGGTCTCCACTTGGACTAATACTTTGACTGCTGCTACTATTTTGATTTCTCCTTGACATTTCTTGTTTTCTCTCTCTAAAACCAACCAACATGTCTGTATCCACAAGGTATCATTACTGGATTGCACAGCATTTACTAGTTTCTGTTACTTATAGTCCTGCTTTTTGGTCAAGAGCCTTGCAATTGATAGCAGGTGAAGATGTAGCAGTTCCACTCAACCGGGCTCTGATGGTGTAAGTGACTGCACACAACTTGCAGGAGCTCCACAGACTTTGAGAGAATCAGGTCAGCACTTTCTAAACAAAGTGCAGGTCAGGGACCTTAATGAGTAGGACAGCATGTACGATAATTTTGGCAGATTTAGACTCACAGTAAACTGAAGGTCCATGATAAGAATTATTTTCACATTCACATTGCAGACTGCAAGAATTTTACAGCACTCTTATTACGACCGTACTGCCTGCTCATAAAAGTTTATAATCCTTGTAACTTCAAATAACAAATATATAGCTCATAGGCAGGCCATGCGATTACACTGTACCTAACTAAAGCATCTTAGAGTGTGCACAAGCCCTATTGTTTATATGTGACCTTAGCATGCATGGCCCATGCAGCTAAATTTCCAAGCAAGAAGTAAGAATAAAACAGTGTTCACGATGGTACCCACGTTTGTTTCAGGAGAACTGTAATGAGTCCACAATGAGCTTACTTACGTTTGAATTCCATAGAATTAAGCGTTGTGCAAAGAAGATGCTTTACAAACCACTAAGATTGCCTCATTGTCAAGCATGCATGAGAAGTTCTCAGGACAACACAAATCATATGAGAAAAAGTGTAGTAAAGGAGGCTGAAATCCCTGAGAAGTCAGAATTAGGGTTGACGCTGCGAAATAAATGAAGAGAGAAGACTGCGGAAGCAGAGATATAAAAGGAGAAAAAAATAATAAAATAAGAATGCAAACTGATGGGGTAGAGACAATTACAGTCCCTAGGAAAGCACATAATCTCAATCAGTATGACAAGACACAGGACATGTAATAAACATAATATAGTCACATCACTAAAACTGTACTCCGTGCTCAAAGGATAAATTACTTCCCTGTGTCACACCATACCAAGCATCTCGATATCTTTGCTTTCATTGCAGGAGCAAGGAAAAGGACTTTCCACCTATCTAAACCCAGCAGGAGACTGCCATTGTACATAGTCAAATACATTACAGAAGAAGATACTCTTCTGATCTCAGATTCAAATAAGCTATTCAAATGCCGAATTTTGCATTTTCTGACACTTGTATCCAATGCCCTCAGACTTGCTCAAATGCTCCATCGAGAGCAGAAACATCTCACCTGAAGCACCTTTTCCCCACTTGTTCACTCCACCGGCCAAATCTCTTTTCTGCTGGTGCCAGCTCTGAAGTTTGTTCTTCAAAACTTGCACTGCCTGCCCAAAGCTAAATTTCTTAAGTTTCGCTTTCTGTGGGGACAGAGTGTCCGGGGCATGTCGACACCGAGGAGCGCAGCACGGAAATCGTGGAACAAGAGCTGTTGCCTTAGCACCACACCCCCACAACACCAAACTTTGGTTTCTTCTTCACAGGCAAGCATACATGCCAGTAAATCCATGCTCTGCTTCCCTGAACCAGGTGGATTTACAAGGAGGGTCAACACTGGCTCAAAAAACCTTTCACACATGTTACTACACAGCACAGAAAAACCTCCTGCATAGAAGAGAAATGAAACTTGACCAGAGAAGGTCAAAGAAACATTGCAGAACAGCAGAAAAAGGGGTGGCAGACAATCCCCACTACCCATCTTCATGACAGAAATTAACTTGTTTCAAGTCAGGTTGAGGCCACCATTTAAAATCAGATGTAGTAAACAGTGGTAGCTGTCTCTAAAGACAGACCACACCTACACATAATACATGCTTTAGATAGAAGAGTCTTGCTGGCCATCTCTGGAAGTACAAAGCTGCCCTTTAAGGAGGCACAGGCTTCTTAAAACCCTGTGAAGACCGTGTCAGTATGGCCAGGTTGGCACTCCATTGCACTTCACACCTCTTCAAGAGGCTGGGAGTACATATTTCTGGGTGCATGTTCCCTGATAAGGTAGCATAAGTAGAACACAAATGATAGTTAGATCGTGAAAAGTGCTGAGACTTATTTTTCTGGAACGGGAAAAAGAAAAGTTGCTGCACAGAGATCTAAATCAAGAGATGAAATAAACAGCTTATACCACTAACAGTCCTGAAGACAAAGCTGGAGAGAAAGAAACAACAGAATGATGCTGGGTAAAAAAAAAAAGAACATGGCTTTTTCCAGGAAAGTGGGGAGAAAAGCCCCAGACAAACACCACATTATTACTAATAGGAAGTGTCATGTCAGAGGGATGGGAACTGCTACCAAGGAAATTTAGCGGGAGATTTTCAGAAGAGGGAAGCTCTCCTGGTCAGGCCTACTGGCAGCACTGCCATCCACTGCCTGCCTAGCAGAAACTGTCAGTCAGACCATCTACATCCCAAGAGAAACTGGCTTAGCATTCACCTTGATACAGCCCTGTGCTTCTCCACTGGTGCCAGGACAGCTGCTGCAATCTCCCTTGCAGCCAGTGCAAGGACAGCTGGAAATCAGTGACAGAGCAAAGATCTCACAAGACAGAAAAAGGAAGACAAAGTGCCGCACCAGCAATACGGCAGGAGAGTTGCTTAAAAGGCAAGTTTTCCCACACCCCTCATGGGCTGCAATGCTTCTCTCTAGCCTTTGCATGGTTTAGCCGATCTTTTGCAATGGTAGGCCTGTAGTTACAAAAACGTACAAAAACGACTCCCATTTGCATGCTCTGCTACGCCATAACAGCACATTCAAATGACTCTTGCAATGTATGTTGAACAAGCTGAACCCAGAACATCCATCATAGGATTTCCTCTTTCTCTTGCCCATCCCCTTCCTGTGTGTTTACCAAAACTTTCACTTCCTCAGTCGCACTGACATGGTGTGACCAACGGTTCTGGCCATCACTTAACCCTGTTCTCCAGGGTCTCTTGTCTATGGATACCTGAATCCCAGCTGCCCTAGGGCATTCAGCATTTACTGAAGGGTTTTAGAAATCCCATCAAGACACATGCTAGGGCTGGGGTTGCCCTGCAGAAAACCAGTTTCTGTCCACTGGATCTAGTGAATGTAAGCCTCATAGAATCACAGAATGGTTTGGGTCCGAAGGGACATTTAAAGGTCATCCAGTCCAACCCCCCTGCAAGGAGCAGGGACATCTCCATTCAGATCAGGTTGCTCAGAGCCCCATCCAATCTGGCCTTGAATGTTTCCAGGGATGGGGCATCCACCACCTCTCTGGGCAACCTGGTCCAGTGTCCAACACCCTCATTTGAAACAATTTCTTCCTTATATCAAGTCTGAATCTACCTCCCTCTATTTTAAAACCATTACCCCTTGTCCTATCACAACAAGCCCTGCCCGTAAGGGATACTTGAGCAGACAATTTCAACAAATGCCATAGATGTACTACTTTTTAGATCTTTTCCCACTCAGTTGACCCTACAAAGAAATATTTTCTTTATCTGGATAGAGTAAAACTTAGTCATAGGTCAGGCTTACTGGTTTATAGATATGCTATTATTATGTGGGAATTCACTCAAATATACTCTTTACCTTCTAATATTAATTTTGTTCTAAGCCCCTAGTGCTGTCATATATGGGAAGAACAAACCTGCTTATTAGCCAAATATACTTCCGCACTAACTTCTGTCATATCATGTTGTTTCAGTTCATGCCCAAGAAAAAGCTTGAACAAGAATTCTTCCAAAAATTGATCACACAGGTTTGTAGACACTCATCTGTACAAAGTAATGAAGAAAACATGAAAAGCAAAGCAATATATTATAGATGCCACATCAGAAAGCCCACTTAAAAGACTATGTTTTTGTTGATGAACTTCCTGAAATGGCTTTCTGTTAAACCAACAAAGGAGCAGTTAGAAACACATCCTAGAGGAACTCCAGGCCCTCAAAACTTTTATCATGTCCAGACCTCCAGTAGCCCTCTAGAATAGAGAAAACTGCAGAAAACGCCGCTCCAGAAGGGTGGCTGCATCCTATACTTCAACCGCTGTGGTGAGCTATCACATTTTCCACTTTAAGATCGCACGATTTGCTATCACAGGAACTTTCAATAAATGGCTTGGTCACAAGAACATGCACAGCAAAAAGCAGGCCTTTGCAAATTAAAGTAGCAAATTCTACAACACACCAACCACAATTTAAACAGGAAGAAGTAGCCTCATGCTACATGCAGCAGAGACCATAGAGGAAGAAGGACACATTGTTCAGACTGTTTATCGCTCGAGTCCTTTGAACTGAAGAAGTAAGATAGCATGCTGCGCCAACACAGGAACCAATTGTAGATACTTAAGATGCCAGCAGTTTGAAAAAGATAGACAATGCTGACCTAAGGGAGAGCAAATACTGGCCTGAATAATGCTAGCCTCCCCTTTTTTCCCTGGAGAAATGACACCTACCCATTACTCCCCTTCACCTTCCCCTGATCTCCTCCTCCTTCACTCCCCAGCAAAGTGTTCCAGTCAAAATACCATCTCTCTGTCTTTCAGCTAACAAAAATAACTGATCTATTTACCTCTGCGAGCAGTTCTTGAGGGCACACAACAGACGCAAGCATCTCATAAATATTTGGAGGAACTGCTTCCAACACAAGATGAAGTCTGCCTTTGCATTTTGTTCCATGAACCCACATTTTCAGGAAAGATGTCGAACACGACCGTGAATGATTCAGCCTCGGAAATTACAGCATTTAATGACAACGTCAACAGGAAACGTATTTGAATCAAGCAAAAATAAATATGAAAGCACAGACCTCTCCATCCTCCCTTGAAGAACAATTAAGTTTAAACTAGGAACAGTCACACTAAGGACAGTTACGTTGTATTTGCCTTTTATTAGTAGAAGCTGATTTCTTTGAGAAGGTACCATTACTGTTT
Organism: Tetrax tetrax; assembly: GCA_009806455.1. Lineage (NCBI taxonomy): Eukaryota > Metazoa > Chordata > Aves > Otidiformes > Otididae > Tetrax > Tetrax tetrax. Next base: position 76,003 of record WHYT01016953.1, read on the forward strand.
ACAGTATGGCAGTCTCCTTCTCCTTGTATGCTTCACTGAAGACAGTTTTCATACGAATGTAATTTCACATTTTTTATCTACATAGTTTCCTGTAGCATGGCTTGGCAAGTCTGGAAGCCTTTCTCTCTGTACCATCTCTAGCGCTCCTACACTCTGATGAAAGAGGGGACACAAATAAATGGGAGAAACAGGAAGTAGGAATGTGATCAGCAGGAGAAAAAAACCTAATTCTCAGCTGGGTAACTGGTTCTTCTTCAGAATGAAGCTGTTCTTCTTAGAGATTGAAATCATAGAATGGTTAGAGTTGGAAGGGACCTTCAAAGATCAACTAGTCCAACCCCCCTGCAAGGAGCAGGGACATCCCTGACTAGATCAGGTTGCTCAGAGCCTCATCCAACCTGGCCTTGAATGTTTCCTACAGGGGTAAAATAACAATAAATATTACTTAACAGAGTCATGCGGTTCAGTGCAATTATTTACACGCCCAGCTTCATAGCTTCAGAAGGAAGTATCACCTACTGCACACAAAGCTCACACAACCCTCAGGATCCCCGGCCAACGGATTCTCTTCCTATATCCCTTTCATTAGCATGTGACAGCTCACATTCTTCAGGGATCACTGGCAGAAACACACCTCAGTACAGCCATGCTAGTAGTGCTGAGTGCTAGGAATCCTAGTCTACACCTCATGCCCACCCCATGCCCTTATTTATTTATTTATTTATTCCTCACCTGCTTGTCTTCTGTGCTCATTCACTTTTGCAAAGGGCTCCCTGAACCCTAAGAGGAAAACTGGCTCTGCAATTCCCTGATGGAGATTCCCTACAATTCTCTAAAAGAAATAAAGTCACTCAGTCACTCACATGTCACTGAGTCACATAAACATGTATGGAAAGGAGGAAAGACTTCGCGCCCTGCCCAAATCACCTAGCCCTTTTAGAAAAATAAAAATTGGTTCATGGTCAACATGTTTCCATCCCTCAAAGACGCCCATTAAGATTACAAATAACACACAAAGTACAGAGAGGAAAACACTTCCTTTTTGTGACAGAAATGGAATCGCATCTGAGATCAAATACTGCAGTTTTTAAACTTTCCTGAATGGCTCCAGAAAGGCAAAATGCTGCTCTCTGATGTGCAGCACAAGAAGGGCCAGATGTAGCACCCCTGGTCTTGTGAGCCACCCCACTGAAGATCAGCAACTAAGCTGGGCCAGGAGGACCTTGGACCTTTCTTATTGACCATTTCAGGAATTGCTTCCTGTAAGACCTGATGTTCTGTGATGCTATTTATCTTACAAGAGCCAACAGGGCCATAGGAATTAACTTATTTTTCACTTCATTACATAGATAAAATGGGGGGGAAAGCATTATGAAAGAGTTACTTACACATTCATGCAATTTCACATTTATGGAAACTCCCTTGAAAGGGTAACATTAAAAACTGGAATGTTAAACACCTTAAAGGCAATGGGGTTTAACTTAGTTTGTGGAAATTTCACAATTCATTGCATTGTCAGAAAAAGCCATTGCACAACTCCAGTGGTCAAGGAACTTATAAGGAAAGGCCTAAGCCTTACCTTGTCCTCTGTATATTTACATAGGAAAAAAAAAAAAAAACAACCCTTATTTACTCAAAAAACTACAGGAGAAAAGCAGAATAACTTGAAGTCAGCCAGCTACTGTACAAACAAAGATGATCATTCTACACCATTACGGTTTAAAAAAAAGTGCCTCAGCAGCACACAATTAAAATAGATCTTTATGTTATGAAACCAAGAATTCTTTTCTAACTAGTCTGTAGCTCACAAAGCTGAAATGGAGAAAGAAAAAAGCTGTAAATGTCAGAAGAGATCAATAGAATGAGACATCTGTTGATCTAATTAATTGTAATTCTTTAATTAATTTTGTTTAATTTTAATTAAGTTAATTAATTTTAATCCTTGCCCAATATTTCACAACTTTCTGTTAACAGTATCTAACTGATTTCTAGCCTGTTGCTACTTTTTTAGAGAAAATTATTTGATTTTTTTCTCCTCCATACTTTCAGTGCTGTTGATACTACCTGCTATAAAGATACGAAGTCCCAACACATAAAAGATAAGTAACAACTACTCTGCATCCAATATTGGGTTGAAAACAATTCACACAAATACAATCTGATTATCTCGTTGGTAAAACTGAGCTACATTTTCCCAACATAGCTTTGCAATTTCCCAACAAAAATCTTCCTCTTTTTACTTTTTTTTTTTTTTTTTTTTTTTTTAGTAACCCTTTAGTGATACTGCAATGAATGCAGACTTATTAGTGATACTACAATGAATGCAGACTTATCTACCTGACACTCATATTTCACAGATACTTGCAACTAACACTAAGATTTCTAAATTACAAAAGTTTTCCAGGTACTTTACGGGATCAAGCTAAAAATGTAATTTCCAATTTGTATTACGATGCGCTAAAATACGTTAAGATTGGCCAGGCTGGTTCTTTTTTTCAAAGGTGGGAGGGAAAGGTAAGAGATGAGATACTGATGCAGGGTTTCAGATGAAATGAGAATAAGAACTCAACCTTTGTGCTCCCTATGTCTATCCACAGCGGTATGACCTGGCTGAACAAGTTGAAGTGTTAATCGCTTTGGTCTTTAGTGCCAACAGAGCTCAGCGAGGCAGCCAGATGAGTCCGTGCGAATCTGTTCACTGCAAACACACAACAGATGCAATTTCAACAGGAACTCCAGCTGCTTTACTGAAGGTACGGCATCAGCTAGGGAGATCTAGCTTGACTTTCAGATCCTAAACTGAAACTGGAAGGACAAAACCTCTCAGGAGCATTCCTTAGGCATACGGTACCATTGCAACAGTAGTCAGCAAGAAACACCATGCACCAAACCATCGCAATCCCATTTTCTCATCTTTTAAGCCAATGCATATTTGAACGTGCAGTTAAGAGGACGCAGCTTTACCTTGGAAGATGCCCCAGGAGTTCTCTTCCCGAAAAAAAGGAGGGTAAGAAGGAGTACCCAGGGGCCACACTACCCCTCCTAAGTCAAGGCTGTCGCCTTGGCTTGAGACACCAACTGCAGACTTGGATGGGCTGATTTTACACGCCTCCCGCACAAAACAGCCAGAAGGGACGCGAGCCCTCAAGACGACAGCAGAAGCCAGGCAAAGCGGCAAGAGGTAAATCATATTTTTTTTAAATTTTTTTTTTTTTTTCTTTTAGATGCCGTATTTCCTTTAACATCCCATCCAGTCCTACCGGGAAGGTCAGGCGGCAAGCGGCACCTCCTGCGGGAGAGGGAAGCAAGGGCCAGCCGCCCCGGAAAGCTCCTCGTACCGGCCGTGCGGTGCCGGGGGCAGGGAGGGGGCCCCTGCCCCCCCCTCCCCCGCGCT
>WHYT01016953.1:79416-179329 GCA_009806455.1 Tetrax tetrax
TGGAGGCAAGGAAGGAGCACCTCTTTGCCCCCTCAGCAAGCTTCGTGCGGTGGGCTTGCCCCCCGTTAAAAGTTAGGACTAAAGACGACACCGGCCTTAGTCCGAGAGGTGAAACAGAAAAGGCTGTCTTTTTCCACCAACAGCCAAAAAACCATCATAAACTTCTCCAAAACTCAGCTATAGCAACTTCTAAGGTCCATTGGAAGCTGGGTGGGAAGAAAACAAATAACAAGTAAGATTATCTTTATTTTTTTTTCTTTTTTTTTTTTTTTAAAAAAAATTATTTACTAGTCTATTGAAAAGTAAAATAAAATCTCACAGATCAGCAGAACAGGAAATACAAATGTGTGGACATAACACGCAGAGGATGCAGCTGAAAAGCTCTGCAAGAACTGGAGTCAAGGTGCCATATGTGTACTGCCAGCTCACCTGTACTCTCCAGTTCAGGTCATGGAGATTTCAAAGGCAGAATTTTGAAAGAAAAACATTTAAGCTTTCCATATAAAGTGTTGAAGATAGTAAAACAAGTTTGGGGAACAGCCAAAGTGGTACTAGCTACAAGATGCTAAAAGGTATCTCTGTACCCTTTCTTGAAGTCCACCAATAAGGCCCAACTGCATTCTGGGCTGCATCGGCGTTAAGTGTAGCCAGCAGGTCAAGGGAGGTGATTTTGCCCCTCTACTGCTCTCATGGGACCCGACCTGGAGTATTGTGTCCAGCTCTGGAGCCCCCAGCATAAAAAGGACATGGACCAGTTGGAGCGAGTCCAGGGGAGGGCCACGAAGACGATCAGAGGGCTGGTGCACCTCTCCTGTGAGGACAGGCTGATGGAGCTGGGGTTGTTCAGCCTGGAGAAGAGGAGGCTATGAGGTGACTTTAGAGCAGCCTTCCAGTACCTAAAGGGGGCTTGTAAGAAAGACGGGGAGAAACTCTTCAGCAGGTCCTGTTGTGATAGGACAAGGGGTAATGGTTTCAAAATAGAGGGAGGTAGATTCAGATTAGATACTAGGAAAAAAATTTTCCAGTGAGGGTGGTGGAACACTGAACCAGGTTGCCCAGAGAGGTGGTGGATGCCCCATCCCTGGAAACATTCAAGGCCACGTTGGATGAGGCTCTGAGCAACCTGATCTGATCTGGTTGGAGATGTCCCTGCTCCTTGCAGGAGGGTTGGACCAGATGGCCTTTGAAGGTCCCTTCCAACCCAAGCCTTCTTATGATTCTATGATTTTTTGAATCATATCACCAATGATTAAAATAGTGTAATGTAGGTTCTCACACTAAGACCAGCCCCTGAAAGTATTGCAGGGTGGGACAGTAAGAAATTCCTTCAAGTTCTGTTGAAAAGTTGGTAAATGTTTTCTTCTTTCCCTCAACTTATTTAAAGGTGTTTAAAAAAAAAAAAATCCATGAAAAGCACAAAACAATTTTTTTCCGTATGAAAAGTTTCTGCAAAAAGGAAAGATCTTATTTCATTTACATTGTCTTGGGTTTGGGGATTTTTTTTTTTTTTTGGTTGGAAATTTGGATTCTAAAAGTTTATGTAAAATGAGCTATTTCTGTTTGTAAATGATATCACAGAGGCCCAAGAGTGTGTTGGAGTCAGCTGTTAGTTCCTCACGTTTCCATTTTCCTCTATAGAGCAAGTACCTTAATCTCATATTTTTTTTCTGGGAGAGGAGAAGTGGTGCACAGAGCCCACATCTGTCTTGGCCTCTCTCCTTTCCTCCCTATTTCTTCTTTTCATTATCAGGTATTCTGCTGGGTTTAAAATTCACCCTCTCCTATCAAAGCATTAGTGTAAATAAAACAAAATTTAGTTTTATAAATGCGCAATAGTCTAGCAGCCTAGTAAAATAGAATCTTACCTATAATGTGAATAATTTGGAAAAATAAAAAAGTGCTGAATTACCCCTAATAGGCTGATGTGCAATATTAGAGGAGGCATAGCACAAACTTATCAGTTCTACCCCAAAATAACTAATATGAAAAATTGTTGGAGTAGAATGAATACACCATGGTTTATAAGAAGAAAAACAAAGACAGGTAGTTAGTATAATTTGAAATAAGACATATTTTATGTTCATAGGTTTTATGCATCTTCGTTTGCACTATTAAAAGGAGTATGTACAAAATCTACTTTAGAAAGCGTAAGCAGGAGAGGAACTCTCTCTCTTACTATGTGCTAGCCAAAAGGAAAAAAAAAAAAAGCTGGTTCTAGCCTCTCTGCATCTGTAGATCTGCTGTTAGTCACATGTTTTAAAATGTCTTTGTGTATAGATCAAGAAAGTTGGGGGGTGGTGTAAAACGAGGCGAGAAAGAAACTTCAAGCCTGTCACTGAAGTGGAAGTCCTTGTACGAAGGACTGTGAGTAACGTAAGCCAGCTAGCGTTCCTGCTCAGCAATTCATTTTCCGCTTTGGTCAGATTCAACTCCCAGACTATGTCTGTACTGCTGAACAAAATGTGGCTGCAAGACTGTGCTCTAGTCCTGGGGCCAGCTGGTGCTGCAAGAGTCCATGTCTGTGCTCATGGTACCCAGAATGCAGGGACTACACCAAACTGGTGGTTGAGTAGTCCCTGGCCCAGGTTAAGCTCCAGATCAGCAGCTCTGGACAGTAAATCAGACTTCGTCGCGGACAATGAAAACAGACAGCAGGCTTCACTCCATGTTTTTATATATTCCTTCACCTCATTGTTGCTGAGCACTTTCTACAGTTTGCTTGAACCTAAAAGCAAAGAAGTAATAGAAGAATACTAGTTAGTCATGAAAGCATGGCACAGCCAGGGAAGTGATTTGAGAGAGATCCCAAGGAACACCTGGGTTCACTCAGTTAGAAAAAAAAAGTAGGGAAAAGATCACTTTATTCATAAATCAGTTTACAAGTATTTAAATTCTTCATAAAAAAACAGGGAAAGAGAGAAAAGATTAATGTAAAACTAAAACATTGAGACATCTGGCCTTTTTTAATGAGCTGGGGTTCTGGAAGCTTATTCTAAATTTGTTGACACAGTAAAATATCTTTTCTCCAGAAATTCCAGCATTTACATGGTCACTGCTTGCACTGTTTTTCAGTATTTTATTTCTTCTTCAAGGGATTTTAATTAAGTAGTTCAAGTCCAAATTGTTAACCTGCTTTGCAATAATGTAGCAATTTTTAAACAAGCAGTGAAGAGTGGATTATAAAAAATGAGATCCAAGTCACATGCTCATTCTTCACACAGTGTTGTTGGAGAAAAAAAAAACAACAAACCCCCAGAAAATAAAAGCAGTACGTTTTGACATGCATTTTGTATCGCTTCCTTTCTTATCATAACCTAGAATTTTAAAGAAAATCATATTGACCTATGTAAGAAGAAAATTTACAAATTTTATTCTAAGAAATGTGCCTTTCATGTGATAGAGATGGTTTGCTTTTTTTTTGTTTATTCAAATAAAAAGACTATAGGAAAGAAAGGTTGCTTTCAAGTATGAAGCAACAAGTTAATACATTCTTACGTGTGAATATTCCTCAGTTCCTGTTGTTGTTTCCAGCTTGGAGCCTGAGAAAGTAAGTTTTGTGACACTAAAGAGAAATCAAACCAACCAAACAAAAATCTTAATTTTTAACTGTATTTGCATTGGGATTATTTGAAATGTATCACACATTAATTTACAATATTGAGCAATTTTCAGGCTAAAATTTTCAAGATTATTTAACAATGCTTTGGGAAATAATGCACAGATCTCTGAATTGACTCAACCTGCATTTGACCTTTTGTTTAGACTAGCACTACACATACTCAGTAGGTTAAATTAGGGAAAGCTGGCGTCTTTCCTGTAGACAGTGATCTGCCTAATGCACAGCTGCTTACATTTTACTATGCTGACATTTTCTGGCCATAAATCCTAAATTCACCTTTTAAAATTTCATCTTGTTAATTCTAATTCCCATGAACGACCCATAAGGATACAGCACATAGAAAAAGTGCTTGCCTTGGGGTACTCTAATTCTGTAAGTTAATAAAAGCTCCTTCATCCATGTCTTTGCTGATTTAAATTATTTTCTTCACCTGCCATTACCCCTTTTTATACACAGGAATCTTTCCCATTTTGTTTTCACTTGTTTCATGGCTGAAATTTAGAAAAATTGCTAGTTAGAGAATCAAAATGTATCCAACAGCGGAAGGCAGTTTGGGAACCAGTTGCAATGGGCTAGGTTGTGTTGGTGGCACGATACTGGTCACTATCCTGATGGAGACTAAAAATGGCCTACGTGCACTCTACAGAATATCCCGATTGCCTTTCTGTAGAAATGACAGCTCAAATAAAGGGTCATCTTGCTTCTCATGAATATAATCTTACTTACAGAGCCAAGAAAATCAGCTGGACCATTGGGTTCTTCACAGCTCATGCAGGTAGGCAAAGGTAAGCATTAGCTGACAACAAGTGGTCCTGCTTTTGAGGATTTGTGGCCATTTGTAGATATTCCTTCTGATCTGAAGAGGCTGCCCACACTATTAAAGAATGTGTTTAATTTATGCTTGATTTAGTACACAGTTCTGTGATTACTAATGTTTAATTACCTGAAAGAACAGATTTAATCATAGAGTCATAGAATAGTTTGGGTTGGAAGGAACCTTTAAAGGCCATCTAGTCCAACCCCTCTGCAAGGAGCAGGGACATCTCCAACCAGATCTGGTTGCTCAGAGCCCCATCCAACCTGGCCTTGAATGTTTCCATTTGAACTAATTCACAAGCAGGTGTATGATCATTTCAAGTTAGCAAGATTACACAGTGGTGATATTTTTGTCTGTTTGCTGCCTTGTACTCCGGGCATTACACCTAGTATCACCAGCCTGAATGGGCGTCCAGCCAGCATCTTGTCAGTCCTGTGCCACCTGAATTTTTAGTTCAGAAGCAATGTGGTGTTTCTGGAGGCTTCCAGAGTGGGCTGCTATCAATGTGTAGATTTTCCTTTCCAAGATGAGCCGGTTGCTATGGAAAATTTCCTCATGGAGAGGCACTGGACCATCGTTAGCATCACCACTGTGCAAGAGCAACACAGTGCTGGAGCTGCTCTTGAGCATCTGCAGTAGCAGCAGGAAGGTAGTCCTGTTCCTGGTCAAAGTCATACAGCAGTACAAGGCACCCCTCTACCAATTACAGCTTTAATTTTCCTCTGGGACAGCACAGAGCATCAGGCAACATATGTGGACATTGGGTTAATGAAGTCAGAGCTGGTAGCACTAATGGAAACATTTGGTACCAACTAAAGTTATCAACCTCCTCCCCTTGTTGCACAGCATTTGTGAGAAGTAGCTTTTTTTTCTGGGATAGAAGATAGTCATCATCCAAGTGCCACTGAGCATCAAGAAGAAGATTGCCTTGGTTATGTGAAACCTGGAAACACCTGATTTTTGCTAGTGCATTACCCATCAGCCTGGGCTCGGGAAGGTGACAACTACCTGTGTGAGTTAGGAGGTGACACCTGCCACCCGTCAAGTTCTCAGCCCGCACCCACTGTGGGCACAGAGGATGTGTTGGAAGGCCATGCTACCTGTAACAGCAAGACGGGAGAGTGATCTCTTTATTCCCTATCTCCTGATCCAAAACAATTTTCTATCAGCAGGAATGCCACGAGGAGACACCATGGTGTACTTCACTGCTGTCAGCTCAGGCTGGCTGGTCCAGTAAGGCAAATGGCACTCACGTCTTTCATATCTCCTGCACATCTGATGCTCTGCAGCCGTGCCAAGTACAAACCTGCTACAGAGCCCGTTTGGAGCAACAAAGTTGTGAAATCACCCCGCTGCTGGATGAGCGTGCTTACCCCTTCTTGCATTTAGCAGCAGCCTAGCTGTTGTTAGAAACTCTTGCATTGCCAGCTCAGATGGGGCTTCAAAATGGTTGTGCAACCTGTCTGAGAGGATGCTGGAGGGCTACTCAGCTGCCCTCTGAACCAGACTCCTGTTTGCCTGCTGTGTCGTTCACAAGAACTCAGAGAGCCAAAAGAGCAGATGGCAGCAGGGTAGGAGTGTAACAAGTGGAACTACAGCCGATCCCTCCACCAGCTGCAGCTCACTCATTTCCTGTGAAAACTGGGAGGGTCACATTGTCAGGGACAACCTGACTAATTGTTTTCTGCTGAGTGTTTGACAGCTGTTTGCTGTAACTTGAAATCATGCATATGTCAGACACGAGCAGTAAATCAGTTTTTCTCCGACTTTCCTGTTCCCAGTTGCTGTTTCCCCTTGAAGCCCTTTGTATCCCGTTCTTGGAGCCAGGCCCTGCTGGCTTTGAAATCCCAGCTGCGCAGTCCCATCCGTTGCAGCTCTGCAGCTCTTTGCCCCAGGCTTTGAAATGTTTGAAATTTCAACCCTTAACATCTCTGATGCCATCCAGCCCTGCTGTGAAAGCCCCCAAATAATACTCTCAGCTGGAAACAAATGAAAAGTAGGAAGTAACTGAAAAACAAAAGCAAGAAGAAAATAAAATCTTAAATAAAACTGGATATGGCAGCTATTTCCAGACATACTTGAACTGAAGATGTGAAAGAAGAGCACTGCCTGAGTTCTTGTTCAGGATGAGGTTGTAGCAAGAATCACATTCAGTGTCTCCTGCCGGCAATGCCTTCTCTATTAGGAGTTGTTCCTTAGCAGCCACTGAGCCTTGGGCAAGTTATCTGGTGTGGAGATCTTTGGGACAGTGTATAAAGGCGTGAGGAATGCTAAGTCTGAGGTAGCAGGAGCTTCTAAGGGAGCAGGAACTACTGATGTTCATTATGGCCCCTACCAGCCTCCTCTGAGTATGTTAATGCTTGTGATCCCACCAGCAGTTTCATTTGTCACCTGGCTCCACTCTTCGCATGTCCTAGGATACTTTATTTAGTCCAGGACAGAGTCTGTTCTTTCTCATCATTATAAGCACCTCTTCCCTGCATCCACGCATTTGCTATCACAGAAGTACTCAGCCTCTTGCCTATCATGCACACCCTGTGCTGTTCTGTGTTCTGCCACAGTCAGCAGAATTGGTTTAGTAAGACAATAAAATTAATCCTTGTTCTTTCTTTAGCTAAACAGGTTGTTAACCTTTCCAAAGGTTATCTGAAGGTCCACACCAGAAGCTTCTGCCCTCCTTGGATCAACTCAGCTCTTGGCATCTTCCATGTGCGTGTTCTTTGGATAGGTTGCTCCTAAGCCATGGAGGACTGTGGACTGGTGTCAGTAAGGGATGGCAAACTGATCTGGTGTTAGGCTTGGAGGAAAGGAGATCTCCTATGATGAGTGGAATCATATAAATTTCTGAAGGTTCCCTGGCATGATCTACTGCCTTTGAGGCAGAAAATGCTGAGAAATCTAAAGGATGATACATCTTTTCCAAGTCTTTCATCTCCCAGGAAGGCCACTAAAGAGGGAGCTACAAGAAAAGTGGAGAGTATCTGAACTGTCCAGAAGGTGGTTAGGGACTTCCAGCACCTTGGGTATCGTCACCAAAAGAGCTCAACTGGATTCCATCTCTTTCAGACTCTTAAAAGGGCTCAAACAGGACACAGCTGGCCATATCTGACTCTGCATGTTCTCCTACTTCTCTGACTTCTGATTTCCTCTTCAATTTGGCATTTAGGCTTAATAAGATTATATAGAGCTATGAAGATTTTAGCTCTTTCTTTAAATTTTCTAATGCTTTTTAATTACATTATTATTTCATTATAGATCACAGTTTTGGATAACCATTGACATTTATTTAGATGATTAAGCAGATTGATTAGTCATAAAAAATATTTTTAAAGTGGAAAAACCCACCCACAGCAGAGATAGGTATATGCTTCATAATTTCCAGGTATAGCTGAAAATGTGACCGAGTAATACACTAAATGAGAAAAAACTATCAGACAATCCCTAAAACCATATACTGGGTTAGGTTTGTAGATAATTACATTAATATTTTGTCTTAAAAGGCAAATGTGCTTTTTTAGGATGAACATGTTTTAAAACATGGTAGCTGTTGTCCCATTGCTTGGTGACATTACTCAAAATGCTGCTCTGCTTTGCCATCACCTCTGCACAAATGTAGTGCATTGTCAGGGACTGACGTTACCAGGCCTCCAAAGTAGCTGCCTGCCCTGATGTGTCAAATCAATGTCTGCCAACTATGGTGATGGGGTCATTGAGCAACAGCCAGTTGATCTGTCAAGCTCATGATCAGAGGAATGGTTCACAGCAGTCCCAAAGCAGTAGAAGAAATTTCTATTAGCGACAGCTGCAGCCCTTACGACCATTCTGAGCAAAAACTGCTATGGGACTCTTATGTCACTAAGCTGGAAAGCAGCTTCCAGAAGATGAGGATGGTTCAAAATGAACGGGAATGTGGCTGCACGGCAAGCTTGTGGCCACAGCTGCTGCAATAAAGAAAATCAAGGAACCGGAGCCTGGGCATCACTATCTGCCACCCCCACATCTCTGTCTTAGAGTTGTCTTACTCAGACATCCGTGTTCATGGGAGAATAAGCCTAATGCAAAACCCAGCATCGCTCACTTTTCTTGGTAGCTATCTTATGTGAATAACCTCCCATTTCATACTCTCCACAATTCATGCACACTACTGCAAAATTAATTAGATTTTTAGTAAGACATTTTTTAAAGAAATCCACGTCAATACTAACCTTTTAAATGAATCAGTGGAAAAACAGGTCTCAGATAAAAGCTTTTTGAGCTGAATTCTTGAGATGCTCTACTGGTACAACTGGAACTATGTGGTCACTTTCCTTGTGCTATCTTTTTGCCTTCTAACCTTCTATTTTCTTTTGCATAGTGTCCTAATTTCTCTGAGCTTTGCTTTTTGAAGGTTTTCCTCCCCATTCACTTTTGCTTCCTACCTTTTCTCCTGTTCTATTACCTTTTACCCTTTACTCATCAGGGATTAATTTGCAAATTGGAGCACATTCGTCAGAGGGCCACAAAGATGATGAAAAAACTGGATTGCATGAGATACGAGGAGAAGCTGAGACCTGTGTTCATCATGGAGAAGAGATGGCTTGGTCTAATTATAGTCTTCAGATACTTGAAGATGTGTTATTGTGCTGGTTTTGGCTGGGGTAGAATTAATTTTCTTCATAGTAGCTGGTATGGGCCTATGTTTTAGATTTGTGCCGGAAACACTGTTGTTAACACAGGGATGTTTTAGTTGCTGCTGAGCAGTGCTTACACAGAGTCAAGGCCTTTTCTGTGTCTCACACCACCACACCGGTGAGTAGGCTGGGGGTGCACAAGAAGTTGGGAGGGGACACAGGCAGGACAACTGACCCCGGCTGACCAAAGGGATATCCCATACCCTTAGCATGTAAAGCTGGGGGAAGCAGAAGGAAGGTGGGGACATTTGGAGTGATAGCGTTTGTCTTCCCAAATAACGCATGATGGAGCCCTGCTTTCCTTGTGATAGCTTACACCTGATTGCCGGTGGGAAATAGTGAATGAATTCCCTGTTTTGCTTTACTTGCACGCATTGCTTTTGCTTTACTTATTAAACTGTCTTTATCTCAACTCATGAGTTTTTTCACTTTTACCCTTCTGATTCTCTCCCCCATTCCACTGAGGGGGGGTGAGCAAGTGGCTGTGTGGGGCTTAGCTGCTGGCTGGGGTTAAACTGTAGCAGCTGTGGAGATGAAGGTGCCAGATTCTGGCAGAGTGAAATTACAAGAGGCAATGGCCAAAGTTGCAGCAATAAATATTCCAACTGGATCCAAGGGAAAATATTCTCACTGTGAGAGTGGTTAAACCTGTAACAGGTTCCTAGAGGGCCTGCAGCATCTCTGTCCTTGGAAATACTCAAAACTACCAGACAGGGCCCTTGGCAACCTGATCTAACTTTGAAGCTAGCCCTGATTTGAGTGGGTAATTGGACTCCAACCTAAATTATTCTGTGGTTCTGTCTTCAAGTGTCTTTGGTCTGCTAATCTCGGTTTTCTCTAACTGACCCCACTTAAGCCTCCTGCCCTACCTGGTCAGCCATCAGTAACACTGGCCCCAAAGTGAGACCATGCTTTTGATGCATGTGCACACTTTCCACTCTGCAATTTGTCATCATGCTCTCCCATGCCCAGTTGCCTTTGGACTGGAAGAAGTTAGGCTCTCAGCTGCTCTGCAGGTAGTGGCTGGAAGAAATCTACTGAACAATAAGAAAACAGCTGAGAGAGTCACACCCAGCTTGTTGTGTACAAGGTTGAGTCCACCCATACAGATTGCATCTAGATGCTGTATCTAGTGTTTGCATAGGACAACACAGTCTTACACTGCGTGTAGCTATTTCACTGCTTGATATTTGAAAGCCAGATTTAGAAATATGGCTCTTAACATCCAGTTTAGTATAATGACAAGAACAGAAAAATCCTGATTAAAAAAAAACATAAAAACATAACAAAGATATTAGGACATATTTTTCTCATCCAAGTATATTACTAAGGTAAAGTGTATGAAAAAAAAAAAGACTACTAATTAATTGCATAGGTTTAACCTTGCTTGCCACAGCAATATTTCTGTGCTCCGTTTAAAAACTGAATGTCACTTAAAAATAAAAAATCAAAGTAGCAAATATCTGAGAACTGCATGGTAGATGTAGTCAGTAGTGTATTGTTTCTTGAAAGGTGAGTTATGAATAGCAGTTCTGGCAAGAGTCTAGTTTTGACTACCAGCAACAATATTAACTTGCTTTAATTGCATGCAGGGCAAAGTTAAGGCTACTTGCTAATTGTCAGCACACAGAGAAACCTAACAAGCTGATGCTCCCTGAAAGAATTAGCCCAGAAGAGAAACTGCTTAGAATGATAAAAATATTAAATTGTAGCATTTAGAAATGTTGGCCAGACAGGTCCCTCATGCATGGCAAATAAAGTCTTCAAGGACTAAGCAGTCCATTTGCTTTTGACCTTGTGACTTCCCCCTCATCTATGCAGTGGAGAATACGAACGAAGATAAACAGAAACCAGCGTGGGCTGCTTCTTGAAAAAGAGAAACACCAAAAATCTCTGTGAAGGAGTCCCATGAGTCTCCCACGGCTCAAGGAAACTGTCAGGTTCAGTGAGATAGCAGAGAAAAGAGGGACTCAGTAGTGCAGAGGACTTCTCTGCTGAGCAGACACACTTTGGTGGCATATGCCAGGAGGGAGCTGACAAGGATCTCTCAAGACTTTGTGGACCCTCAGATGGGGAGCACTTGAACATGGCGAGGTCTAGGGGAACACTAGAACTCCCAGCTATGGGGTAAAGCCACAGCCAGGTTCCCAGGACCATTCTGCTGGGTGTCACAGTCGTGAGGGGGAGAACATCTTCCACACTGTACCAGGGCAGGACATGAAGGCAAAGAAAAGCAGAGGCAGATGTCTGTGAGGCACAAAGGCGTCTGTAGGACAGTCTGATGATTATCGTTCAGCCGGCTGTTGCAGGGAACAGAAGGCTATGCAGAGCAGGGGTGTTCGACCCAGCCTTGGCTCCAAGGCGGTCAGGAAGCACCTGCACGGGACAGACACAGCGTGCACCTACCTCTGCCAGCAGCTGCCTACAGCCTTCTGAGGGTGAGTGCACCAGCCGGGATCAAACTGTGCAGGCACAGGCTATGGCTGCTGTGAGGCAACACCACCTCACCCCTCTAAATGCTGCCACTCTGCACCTCCAGCCTCCCTCACCAGGCCTGTCCAACGCCAGGAGACGGGCAAAGCCGAGCCATGAAAGGACAGTTTCCTTTGTTTCATTGTCTTTCTCCTACTTAGCATGTAAGCAACAATGTGAACCGTGAGGATGGATTGTGCTGTATTTAAGGAAGGGGACGGTGGTGACCTCCATATAAGCCATCCACGAGTTGTCCGACAGTGATGCTTTTTGGCCAGACTGAAGTAGGCTAGATACGAACAGCTGGCACAGAATTACGCACTCTCTCGTGCAAAACCCAGCATGCTGTTTCTGAATAAGCTGCTGTGTAGGCTTGTGAGTATTACACTTCTTGATGCCTCTTGACATCATCCAGTACACAGGTTGCATTGAAATAGGCTTTACAAAAATAAATAAATACAATGATAAACATAAAAACTAACAGCAGCATAAGACAAACTCTCTTTCCCTTCCCAGCTTCACTATTTGTTTTCTGCGTCAACTTAAAAAACCTTTTCAATTAACTACTCAGAAAATACTCACTGTTTTGGTGAACCAGCTTTACTGTGTCAGTCATCAAAGATACAGGGAACAAGTACAACCCTAAACTGCTGTATTAGGTGTGCTCTCATGTACAAAGAGAAGTAAAGGATTATGGTGATTACACCAGACTGAGAATGAGAACATATCAGAAAAATGATACCACGATCACCAACAACACTAAAAGCAAGTTAGTAGGTAAGCTAAAGAGAGCTCACAGCTATTACAGAAATAAAAACAGCATCTGGAACAAAGAAACACTTTCCTTGGAATTTTTCATCCCATGTTTTACTAAGCCAGCTAAATCGAAAGTTTTAGAAAGCAATTGTGTGAGAACAATTAGGAGAGGAAGATAAGATTCAGATAATATTTGAAGAAAAGGAGGGAAAACCAAGTTATTCAGGAAGGCTATCGCAATTAAAAAGAAGAAAAAGCAAAGGCTCTACACAACTCGTGTCGAACAGCCTCAGCAGAGGCTGCAGAGGCTGAAGCTGGTTAAAGAAGAGCTCAAGGGTTAGGAGGACCATGAAGAAATTCATAGGAACCTTCGCCTTTTGGTCAAGGCTAGAAAGTAGTGTTTTGAGTGGTTCCTGGAATTAATAGGTTAAAGCTTTTCCACCCACGCTAGCATTAGTTACTGTAATAGGACTTTGAGGTTTCGAGCTGGGGCTTTTGGAGGATAAGTAAACATACATACGTGTCAATCCAGAGACATTCCCTGCACCAGAGACTCCCCAGTCTAGACGCAAGTCATGAATCCTGATGTGGAAAGCAGATAGGGGGTGGAAGACATCTTGTTGACAGAAACAGTTGTGAAATAGATGGCACTGGAAGAGAACAGGAGAACTAGTGATTGAAAAGTGGGGAAAAAAAAAAGTTTGCCGATATAAAGAACAAAATGCCCGCTGCCAGGATACCTGTGACCAGATCAGGAAAAGACTCAAAGAATGAGGAAGTGGGAAAGTGGGACCAGTGCAAATGAGAGGTGTGTAAAAGAACTACAGGGGACTTCTCGCCCTGGAGAAAGTATTGATGTAAATAGCAAACAAAACCAAGGAGCCTCAGCTTTATTGTTCTGCCTCCTGAGGGTGTGTGTGTATGGGAAAGAGAGGAAGAAAACACATAATAGCAGCTAGACACTGACTTTTCCTCATTTCTTTGTTAGATCATGAAGTTATGAGACTTATTGACAGATTTAGTTCCTGATAATTATTAATGGGATTTGTTGAAACCAACACCACAACTGAAGACCACTGTGCTACATACTGTGTAAACACAGAAAGGCATTCCCTGACACTAAAGTAAAGGGAGTATATAATAAGTTGCAATGAAAAATGAAATAAATCCCTGTGTACCTCAAACCCATGACAATTCCAGTTTCATCAGCTTCTAAGTGTCACGGTAGCGACAAGTCTTGAAAAGGGATTTTGAGGAGGAAGATTAATTTCAGGAGATTCCAGTTATTTCATGTGAAGTCACGCCTCTGAAATTCTGTCAGGAATTATTACTGAAAGTTAGGCTTTGTTCATTTGTTATCGCTCTACTAATTCCCTTTTACTTGGTCTGTCATCATAAAGCTGTCTGTTTAATTTTCGGTGATTATATATGTATACGCACAAAAATGCAAACTGTCTCTCAGGCTTACTCTAAGATTTCTGACTAGATGTTTATCTACGTGATATCAGATATTTATTTCCAAGGCCTTTGAGTAAGATCAAACTGACTTTTGATAGATCTAAGGCTCAAAGCTCTGTTTGTACTTCCAGATAAAGTAGAAAGAGGAAAGTGTAATTTTTTTTTTGCTGGTTTTTCAACTTTTCCTTCTTTCTCTGTTACCTTTAAATATGCAAACTCTATGATTAGAATTATTATGTTCTGACTTTTTGTTTTCTTTTGTTGGGAGCAGGATTTGCTTGACTTCCGTTATGTCACTCCTACTGGTATTCTGGTCAACTGTATCCCTTTTATCGACATCCAAAAGAAAGATGCTGAAATGTCTTAGAAATTCTTCTACTGGCATACAAGAGCTAAAAAAAAATGTTGAGGGGAGAGTAGTCTCCAGACTGTGAGTGAGAGAAAGGACTACTGGCACAGATCCCCCCCCCGCCCCCCGAGATGTTTTCCACAAAACTCCAGTGAAGACTCATAGCTATGCTCTCCCTCTGATACTAGAAACTCCTGAAACTCCTCCATGAGGCAAAAGGCTCAGGAAAATAGCATCAGCTTCTCTGACCTCCCTCAGGAGGCTTCGCCTTTGAATCCCCTGCCACTGGCCAGGAGCAGACAAAAATCTGTCCACGTATCTAAGTACCGAGGTGAGTAGTCACCCCAAGAGGTGATTGACTTCCCTCTCCTGATGCAGGAGAGGGTCCAAGCATAGAGGACTCCACTGGCACTTTCTTCCCTACTTCACTATTTATGTTGCAGGGAAAAAAAAAAAGTAGAAGTTTAACGGTTACAGGATGTCCTGTTGCATTTATCTAGTGATGCAGGCGAATGACTCACCCAAAATATTTGATGATCGGAAACTATTATGTTTTTCTTTCTTTCTCACATTTCTTCCTGAAAATATCAAGCATTCAAACTCTGCAACATGGTTAAAGGAGACATCTTAAAGCGATATGAATTCAAGGAAAGAATAAGGAAACTGACTGTGTCTTTGAAAGCTTATCATAGTTCAGAAAAAAAAATCATGTGACAAAACAGTGCCTGCCCATCTCTGAAAGCTGCATTAGAAGAAAGCAAACGGTATCATCCAGATCGCTGGAAAAAGTCCTGCCCAGACCATGTTCTTTGACATGGATTTTGTATTGAGTTTATTATGCTGATTTTTTTTTTCTTTTAATAAGGAGATGTCCATGAATGGTTAGTGATGCCAGCCACAATTCACACCAGCATTAACAGCCTCACACAGTTCCTAATTTGTGTTTTGTGGAAGCCAGTGCAGGGTTATGCACGATGAGCGTCCAGGCTGTGGATCGCTGGCGTGTGGCCTGTGCACAGCTGTGGGGACACTTGGTGTCTGCTTCCTCCCTTTGTCACATCTCCTCCGGACAAGCCTGGGAGGGGCGAAAGCTGAATCCCAGTCCCTGCTCCAAGGGACATAGAATGTAAACGGAGATCGGTTATAAAGCCTCGTTGTGCATGGCCTGTGTCATGACCTATCCGTGTCATCTGTCCAACACAGACCATGGAAGAAAATGCAATTATCCTCATGTCATCCAGAAAAAATGGAGGAACTCTTATGGTCACTTTCCCAAAGCCAGTGGGAAGTCTGTGAGAATGGAGCCTATTTCCATTTAGTACCAGTGTAAAAGCCTGAGCACTCAGCATTTAAGGAAGAAGGGCCTACAAGCCCTTTATTAAAGGTACCGAGAGAACAAGCTATGTGTAATTTGTGAGAATATCCAATGGATATTCCTGTAGGCTGACTATCAGCCTGCACTTTTGGACCTGTAAAGGAGAAAAAAAAATCATAAATGTGGGTGACTGGGGCTGAGAGCAAAGGCTGCCACAGGATATTTCGCTAGGAACCAATTTTTTTTCTGTGGTCATAAAAGGAAGCCGCCAAGAAACATTAGGCGTGTTAACCCAGGAGGAGTGAATAAAGGGTCAGAATGACCATCAGATGATTTAATTTACCTTCAGGATTTAAGACTGTCTTGCTTCATGTTTTCTCAGCAACCACAAAGCTAGACATTTATATGTGATTTTTTCATTGTGTTAATGAAGTCAAGACTATCTGGTGGTTCCTCGATTACTCTCAGCTGGAGAATTAAGAAAACATCAGATCCCATGACATTCATGAGATTGTGAGAGCTGATAGGACTGGCTCTAAGCACACAGAATTATCTCTACATACTAAGCTTATTTTTGGTACTGAACCGTCAGCTATTTCTGGGTAAACTTTCTACCTCTCTCCTTTGCTTTTAAGAAGGAATTTTTCAGTGCTATGCGATAGAGAAGTAGATAGGAAAACAACAGTTCCTGTCCCAGGGACAAGGCAGAAAAAAAGGTGGGAGGCAGAAGGAGAACAATTTCAGCAGCTCAACAGCTTGGCCAGACACCAAGCTCTGTTCTGACTTTCAACTCAGAGCTTTGGACCCCAGCACCATTTACATAGAAGATATTGTTTTATAAAAGTCCACTGGGTTATGCAAAGCAAGGCATAACTAAAGGCAGTCTGAGAATATCATACTTAAGACTCACAAAGTTAGTGTCTTTAAAAGTCCTTTTATGGGCCTTTTCCAAAATAATAGCTCCCTCAGGCTCAAATGCCTCGTACCCAAGTAAAGATTTTGTTTAATTCATAAAGAAGTTGATTTGTCCGCTAGATTGTTTCCCATGGATCAGCCTGTTCGCAAACACAAAACATACCGGCATCCAGCTGGGTGTTACTGCTGCCAATTTCAAGACAATAAATGGTTCAGTACAGAGCAAAATTCAAAACTTCTATTCCACAGAGCAATAAAAGCAGTAGACATTGCCTACTGACACGCTGCCAGAGTAAACATTACCTACTGTATAAGTTTCCATTCAGCGCTTTCATCAGGTCAGAGTACAACCACAGACATTATCAAGCTTTAGACTGCATTAAAAGAGTTTTCATGAATGATTGAAAAACATTTTAATTACATTTTCAAACATATTACTCATCGCATCTTAATGAGCTACAATCTCCCTCAACAGCAGCACTGTTGGTGCTGGGTTGGTGCTGTTTTCCTGAAGACAGGGGCTTTATTTTGGGATGAAGCCTTCAGGGAAGAGTTAAATGGTTTCCATGGCATTTCTGGCACCCCAAGACAGGTGTCTCCAGCACAGAAAAAACAAGGGGAAGTGTCTGAGTTCAGCACCTCTGCAATGTGGCCCTTGCCAGCAGCCAAGGGTTTTGAGCTCTCTTTTATTATTTAGCTGTTGTTTGCTGTATTAATACAGCCAGTTACCACAGAAAGGAGGACGTGTTGGTTGTACACAGTAAGTGGACCATTGGTAGTTAGGTTAGGGAGCTACAAATAGACCTGCCACAGATCAAATAAACGTGCTAGAAATAGGAGAATTTGTATATTTTTTTTTCCTTAAAAATAAACCCAGTGTGTTCTAACCTTGTCATGTTTAGCAAAAAGTCGGTTTGGCTCTTTCTGCTTCTTCAGTAAAGCCACGTACCAGTTCACAGCTTTGTATTGCAGACGAAGTGAGATGTCCTCTGCGCAAACGCACCCAAGCAGCAATCAACAGACCTGGTCCTGTCCTGACCTCCAGTATGGCCATTTCATGTCTCCCTACGTTGGCAGTGAAATGGAGGCTGCCTTTGCTGTTTGAGCAATTTGAGCTATTGCACAGATAGAAAACCCAGTATCAATGGTGAGAAAAACACAGGCTTTGTAGTGGGCCTGGAAAGTGAAGGGACCTGGTTGGCAGCAAACCCAAGGTGTGAAGCAAGCTTCAAACCTGATGACTTGTCACAATGAATATCTGCCAGCAGCTCCTTTGCTTTCATACCGTAAGAAAACCAGCTGAGATGCTTCCTCTGGCAACACAACAGCAGTAAACTTCTGGGTAAAAAGGTAAATAGGCTTTAGCTTCTGAATGATGTGCAAGTGTAGTCCATTGAGGTGGACAACAGTTTACCTGGTTAAATAAAGCTGGATGTGCCACAGTTGGAGTGCTCTTGGTATGTCCTGGTCGTTAAAAAGGCAGATTTTGGTTCTCTCTGAGAAAATGATATTCCTCCGCCCAGAAATGGACCATAAAATGCATATACACCTCCTAACAAGGCTTTTAAAAAATTCAGTCACTTTTATTAGACAACCCAGTCTCTTTTCCCTGGTTCAATATGTGTCCTTATGGACCATATTCCAAGGTTTCATCTTGTCTGGATGGTTTTTTTTTTTTCCTTTCTTTGGTTTGTTCTTCCTTTGAAATGCTCCTTTGGAGCTTTCTCCAGTGAAATGCCCTAAGTTTTTCAAGAAAACTTTTTTTCTGGTTTAATAACATACCTTAAGCTGTTGTTGCATCCAGCAGTGCCACACTATCGAATCCTCCCCTCTCTTTGCTTTTTATTGACTTGCTCTGCCTCTTTTTAGCTCAGACTCAGGTTTTTTTTAAAGGCACTTTTTTAAAAGCAAGACTTTTCTCTGCTCTACCCACTGCTCACCAGCTCTGTTTTCAGCTAGATGGGCACACACAGCGTTTTCAGGCTGTTCCATGCCGTAGCCTGGCAATGGTCTGAAGTGTCCCCTCCTGGGGCTGGGGAATGCGTGCACAATTGGTAGGAAGCGGCCCAGCAGAGGCTAATATGGAAGCTGTTCATTAGGGACACTACGAGTAAATGTGCTCTACAGCAACATTCCAAGGGATGGGAATTGCTTAGGGGCTGTGTTTTTATTTTGGACAAAAAGAGGCACTCCTTTGCAAGATACATCATTTGATAGGAGAGAAACTCTGGAGAAATAACAGGGACGAGCCACAAAAAAGACAGAAGCAGGAAGAATGGTCTTTGGGATATGAAGAGTTAAAACTGGGAGGCTGTAATCTATTTATGGAGAAAAGCTAAGAGCTTTGTGTATATGGTAACCAGTCCCAGCTCTTGGAGCAATCGAGGTGGCAGAATCAAATACAGAATGCTAATTACTGTAACTGAAGAATGAGTATGCTTATTATCGGATATAAAGCAATTTTAGGAACACCCACAGTTTTAAAATAATAGTAATAACAGTAATTGAAAACATGAGCTGACAAGTCACTAACAACCCATTATATCACAGCAGTGTGGAAGAACCTACTATCTTTACAAAGCGCCCTTCTCTCAATCCTTGACAAATACACACACCCCATCCTGGTCTAAAGAGCTGCTGCATAGAAGATCTTAAAATAGCTCACAGCCCAACACCCAAATCGTGATGTTTCTGCTAGGTCTTTTTGTTACTGGAGTAAGGTGAGACTCAAAAAAAACGTATCAGTAGCTGGCTTCGGAAACACATACTGGTTTGTCCAAACAGGTTTGTCCCTTGGTGTAAATCAAATTAACTATTCTGAGCTACCTGCTCTCAACTGGGCCCAGACAAGTGTCTCAGATTTCTCTTCTTTGGGCTCGTATGCGATAAGAATAAAAGTTAAAGACACCAGAAACTGAAAAACAGGCCCTGTTTATCACAAAGAGGAGCGATTCAGAAAGTGTGTTGCACTGAGACCTGTGGCTTGAGCCAGAAGTCTCAGGTGAGCACCCTCTCCACAGAGAGCTGCAGCTCGTCCTTGCCCGTGTCCCTCCTGAGTCAGGACAGGCAAGGCGAGGGAGGAGGACATGGGCACGAGTTCCGTGTTGCTGCCTGTTTCCTCAACTTGCCTTGAAAGGGAAAAAAACCAAAAAGTTTTGCAAAGAAGCGAGAAATGTAGTCAAATACAGACTGGATGCTATTCTTGTCTTTATTTCATGGAATTCAATCTTTGGAAGTAGCAGCATAATACAACTGAGAAAACAGCTACATAAAAATTCCCTGTCCTTATTCCACATCAGCATTCAGCAACTTTAGGATACCTTATCCCTCTGCCTGTCCCTGGAGCGTGACAAGAAAAGGAAGTAGGAGAAGGAAGAAAAAACACATTTGCCTTCCTTGTACTTTCTGATTTTGGAATCTTCATCTGATATAATCTATAGGATCATCCAGTCTCTAATTAGCCCCAGAGCTAATGAGCTGCAAGAGCACTACAAGTCAGTTTGTCTTCCTACAGCCCTTCCGCGTGCCCTCACCAAGAGCAGCTCAGCCACACCCAGGCTTGCCACTTCCTCCAGATTTGTGCAACCTTAGAAGATGAGATCAAGCCGGACCCTCGTCCTGATTTTTCAGGGGAGGCTGGGGAATTGGGGTCTGACTTTGTCAGCATTTTCCCCTGAGCGTGCACCACGGCTGTGATTTGCAAGTTTCCTTCTGTGGACAGACCCAGCCTGCTTACTGCCAGGCACAATGCTGTTACGCTTTGCTCTCTCCTTGTGTCTTTCCGGATGTCTGCCATCTGGCAGACCCTGCTCACATTTACAGTGCTCTCCGAAGAGGGTGACGGATTTGCTTGTCACCAGCCACACAAACACAGACATTGTATGGGGCTGGCCGTGTGCCTGGCTTCTCCCAGCTATAGCGTAGCCCACCCATTCTCAACCTGGATGCCTAATCAGCTTCATATACAATAATAATTCGTTCCTATTTCAAAACAATCTTGCCCTAGTTGCTACCACTTTGTTAATTTCTTAGACCAAGTTGTGTCGGTTCTTTTCTGACTTATACCCAGCTGCTCCACTTCTGCATGGCAGCATCTCTCCAGATACACTGTCTGGAGCACCCGCAGGCTCACAAGACCAAGGTAAATGGGAAAGAGGTGGGGAGAGTGTGTGAGATAACCTATCTATCTAAATAACTGTGGTGTCTACATAGCAGCTTCTGATATTTTAGGAAAACCCATGGTAGATATATAATTAACAGAATAATATTTACTATTGAATTAATCTCTGGGACAACACCTGTATGGGTGCAGCTCTCACATGAGGTGACATATAGTTCTACTCCACAGAAAATGCCATGGAAGGGAAAGAATAATTTTGGAGGGGCAGCCAGGATTTGGGTGTTCGTTGTGCTATGCCAGTGATACCCCAGTTCCCTGCTGCCGTTTAGCTGCTTCAAACTAGCCCTCACGGCTCAGAGCAGGAACAGCCCTGTGTGCCCTGCATTCACAGGGACCTTGCCTGCTGCTGGTGGGCTCTGCTTTCACAGACCCAGCTGGGACTGCTGTTCCCTAGAGAATGAGACACTGGTAGTTTGCCAGCCAGCCTGAAATCACTCAGCTCAAATTGAAATGAATTTTAAGTGAACACAAAGTGAAATTACATTGACATGCAAAGTAGAAGCGTTCAGTTGCTGTCTGCAGAGACAGATAGACATAGAAATAAGAAGTACAGATGGCTGGCACTGATTTTTTTTTTTTTTTTTAGCTTTTTTTAGTTCTTCCGGATGAGAGCATTGGGATGCTGAGCTGGGGTTCAGTCTCTAGCTAAGGCAACTGTCGTGTCTAGGTATCTCTGGACTGGTAGTTTAATTTGTATCAAGAAGACATTTTTTAAAATAATTTTTTGGCTGCCCCTCCCTTACTGTGGATCACGTTGCAGCACAGTCCTGGAGCATGCAAACTGGATTCCTGCCAGGGGAAACTTAGCCAGAAGATCACTTCAACCACCGATGCGCCCTCAGCACTCAGCCCACAGGACTGGACTAGAGCTGCTCTGGGATCAAATCTCAGCAACGTGTGCTGCACAGGGCCTCTGCACCAGCTGTTTTCTTTTCCTCTGTAGCTCCCTTCCCAGGGAGCTGCATGACTTGCCAATGTGGACGTAGCTTTAGTAACCTCTCCTGCATGGCTGGACATTGATTTTGGGATTGGAATCTGGGTTGCCCTGATAGGAAAGAAATATGACAGAAAGAAAACTGGGAATCTCTCCTTGGCCCAAGGAAGGGATTTAGGGCTCATATGATCCATGGTACCAAGTGTTCAGTTAGAATAACCAGCCATCAGCAAGAAGTCATGACTTCAAAATGTATACTGTATACCCTACATATACTGTTTATTTACAGCTCTTTGTGTTAACCCCCAATGGTCTTAGCAAACACATTTCATAGTGTAAGTAGCAAACTGCAGCATTGCTATTTTCTCTTAGAAAACTAACAGTTCTCAAGCTTCAGAAGCTGAATGTCACCACCCCAGCCCACTGACTAATTTTGACCCGTTTTAAACAAAAAACTAAGCAGGAAAGGACAGCACAAGTCTGTGATGGGGGCTGGCTGCTGGTTACACTGCTTCCTTTCCCTGGCTTTCTTCAGAGACCCATGGGGAGCTTGAAGTGTTTCAGATGCTGTGAAGAGAGTACCTGGTACCACCCTGCTGCCTATTCATAGAATCATAGAACAGTTTGGGTTGGAAGGTACCTTTAAAGGTCATCTGCAAGGGACAAGGACATCTCCAACCAGATCAGGTTGCTCAGAGCCCCGTCCAACCTGTCCTGTTTTCAGGAATGGGGCATCAACCACCTCTCTGGACAACTTGCCCCAGTGTTCTACCATTCTCATTGTAAAAAAAAATTTCCTAATGTCTAATCTGACTCTATCTCCTTGTATTTTAAAACCATTACCTCTCATCCTATCACAACAGGACCTGCTGAAGAGTTTCTCCCCATCTTTCCTGTAGGCCCCCTTTAGGTACTGGAAGGCCACTATAAGGTCTCTCAAGAGCCTTCTCTTCTCCAGGCTGAACAGCCCCAACTCTCTCAGCCTGTCCTCATAGGAGAGGTGCTCCAGCCCTCTTATCCTCTTCATGGCCCTCCTCTGGACTCTCTCCAACCCCATGCTGGGGGCTCCAGAGCCGGATGGAGTACTCCAAGTGGAGTGTCATGACAGCAGAATAGAGGGGCAGAATCACCTTCCTCAACCTGCTGGCCACGTTCCTTTTGATGCAGCTGAGGATGTGGTTGGCTTTCTGGGCTCCAAGCACACATTGCTGGCTCATATTGAACTTCTTGTCCATCAGTACTCCCAAGTCCTTCTCCTCAGAGCTGCTCTCGATTCATTCTCTGGGTCACATTGAGCAGTTATTCTTTACCCCCAGCACAGGACAGCTGGCTCCTAGGCCTACCAGCTGAACCATCTGTGGTATTTTTCTTTAAAATGCAGTTTTCCTGGTGGGCTACAGCACTTGGGAATCTTGCTGTGGCCAGCACGGAGCCGCTCATGCATTTTCTTCCTCTCCGATAAGCTTTGGAAAATGATACTGCTGGTGGGGATCCTAGCGTTGGCACTCAGTGTGTAGTCTCAAAAATATGACTTGACACCTGTCACCAAGGTCGTCTGATCACTCTTCTCGTATAAATGAAAAATAAAGTTCCCTGCATGGCCCAAAAGGCAACACAAAACTCATATTGCAGACGAAGAAAGGAAAGGAAGAGGCAGTGTTTGCTTAACACAACTTGAACTCCAGCAGGAATTTGATCTTTTCTTAATACTGCTTTATCTAAGTTATTGCCAATTGCCACGGATTTTGCCATTCCTCTTTGCTCACGATGGCCCTGCTGTGCAAGGCAGCAGCATCTTTAGCATCAGCAGACCTGTGCAGTAATCCAGGTCTGCTCCCAGGCATTCCCTCAAACGCCTGCACTAGCTTGGGCACCACAATCTGCTTTTTCTTTCTCTCTTAAAACTCGTGAACTTTCTGCAAGACCAGGTACCTATAAACAATGATCTATAAATTCTTGCTCTTTTTACTTCTCACTCAAGTAGTTGGCTTCCAAGTGGGGACCCACTGCTCCTTGGGATTTCTCCTCCTGGCTGTTTTCCCATGTTCCCCTAATCCCCACCGCTGACCATGTCTGTCCACGTGCTCTGATATAGCCAAGTACTCAAGCTCACTTTTCTCATGTTTTACAGCTGTCAAACAGCTGCTCGGCACTGGTTCTACCTCTGGGCTTCATTGAGATCATGAATCTTCTAGGGTTTTCTGACTCTTGTGTGCTGGCATAGCTGATTTTTTCTTAGCTAACCGGACAGTGTTAATTTTACCAAATCAGACAAATTGGATTTCTACTTGGCAGACCTTGGTTTGTAGCCACTGCATCCATTTGTGAACTGTGTTTCTACTTGCAAAGATATTTTCTCCACTTGGAATTTTTGTACTAAGTGATAATAATTTTGTATTAGGTCATTCTTCTCATAAGTAGAGAAAATAAGCATGCAAGAAGTCAGACTGTTTCCTACTTCAACTTATTTCCAATAAATGCCCCCAGTTCTTCAAATAAAGCTGATAAACCATAGCAGCAGCGGAGACAAGCAGCATGGTCTGTCCCAACTGCTGAAAAATCATATCAGCCTCTCTCCATCTCTGTGCCTCAGGTCAAAACATGCAGTGGACCTGCCTGTGAAGTAATTGCAAAACAGTTACTTTTCGGACATGCTTATCTGATTTCTGAAATATTATAATGGATCCAGGTCTTGTTTTTGTGTCAGCTGTTTTTGTTTGGGGGTTGGTGGGTTTTTTTTAGCTGCAAGGACTACAGAGTTATTTTTAGATTAAAGCTCTTCTTTTTTTTTTTTCCAGACAATGCTCTTCGCAAGCTGCATTAAAAAAAAAAAAAAAAAAAAAAAAAAATAAAAGATTGCCAATAAAGGCACTAAACTTGGCAGCAAGAAGCAAAAGTGGACACAAACAGCATCTCTTGCAGAAGCTACAATCCAGGCACCATGGCATCCAGCTCTGCAGCCTGAAGACAGCTCCGTTAGCCCTGCGCTCTGTCCTGCCTCCACTACTCCTCTCCCTCCTGAACCATCAGGAGCCCTTGCTTGTAGAAGACATTCCACTCTACATTACATGACCACAAAGGTTGTTCTCAAACCTGATTTTTAAGAGCGCCTCTTCTAGGCGGGCTTAATGAATATCCTGACTGGAAATTTCTGTATTAGTTGAAGAACCTCCATGAGACTTGCTTTTCTTGGCAGAACTGTGCTTTTCAGTGTCAAAACCCAGCACTGCAAGCACTTCCCGGAGAGCAGTTTCTCCCATAGCAGAAGCTGCAGCCTGGGGTTTCCCATGCAGCCACTTCCTGGGGAACTCCAGCTTCTCGTTTGGGAACGGCCACTTTCCAGAAGTACAAGTCTGAGCCTGAGCTGCCAATAACGTCATGTCTGCTGAGGACATCCAGATGCTCTGAGATCTGAGGAAACCCCTTGGATAAGCCCAGCTGCAATTTGCACCCACTGGAAATCGTTCCTGCACCGGCACGGACATTTGGCATGTGTGTTTCCCCCCAGAGCGACCTTCTGGGGTGATGGGCTCTGCCAGTTTGGAGTTCTCCTGAGTAAAGCCGCCTGCGTTTAACCTTCCTAGGCAGACTTTCGGATTAAGTTCGTGTGTACTGGGAAAGCAGAGCATACAATTTCCTCCCGTTTGACATAATCATAGGCTGTCCCAGCACCTGGAACAATTTAATGAATACCTTAGGATGGGTTTTGCTGTCAGATCATAATACCACCTTTCACAAAAGCCCTTGCCACTCTCACCGTTGCTGTGTCTGATACTGTGACAATGTAAAGAACCCCCAGAGCTCTAGATAGCAGTGCACTGATCTGATAAATGTATTTATTTAACCTGCATCAACCGGCAATAACTATGCAGAGGAGCATCCTCTCTGATTTTTAGGATAAAATAGTTAATATAAAAATATAAATATAAATAAAATATAAATATAATATAAAATAGTTTCAAAATAGAGGGAGGTAGATTTAGATTAGATATTAGGAAAAAATTTTTTACACTGAGTGTTGTAACAGGTTGTAACACTGGCACAGGTTGCCCAGAGAGGTGGTTGATGCCCCACCCCTGGAAACCTTCAAGGCCAGGTTGGACGAGGCTCTGAGCAACCTGATCTGTTTGGAGATGTCCCTGCTCCTTGCAGGAGGGCTGGAATAGATGACCTTTGAAGGTCCCTTCCAACCCAAACCATTCTGTGATTCTATGATTCTATAAAAGATTGGGGAAAGGTATTTCATTACTCGCAATACACCAAAGGCGCACTGTGAGCCTCCTTCCTCATGGTTGTGCAGTACTAAAGCTCTGGTGATGCCATTGCACTCCCCTAATAAACCACAGGTTTCACAAGAATGTTGCAGTGCAGCCTTGAGAAAAAGGAAGCAAATGAGTTGAGCCACAGAGAGACAGGAAGGATTGCGCTGTCATCAAACCCAGACTGCCTCTAACAGGACTTTGTTTTCCCTCAGCGGTCTGAGAACCCAGAAATCCAGAGTGACATTCTGGGTTTTCAGTGGAAAATCTGGGAAGCGCTTTGAAATGCACTCCAGTTTTGAAACGTTGCGAGGTGACAGGCCTAGATCTGAGACATGTGCGGGAATGAAGAGCTCAGAAAATGTATTTGCATGAGACTTGAAGAAGGATATGCAAGGGGCTGATGGCAGAACCATGCTCCCTGACTCCCAGCAATACCCCTGTCATGATATGTGCTAAAAAGACACTGATCCTTCATTCTCTATCTGGAGAAATCTAGGGCTGACTCTTAGCTTGTTAGGAGAAGGTAAATGGTGAGACCCTGCTGTACATTGCAGGGGTGTTTTGCAGACCCCAGCTGGGGAATTCCCTGGTGAAGGGAAACCCTCGGGAACTGCTGGTTTTTCTCCAAGATGGGCTGCTGCCCTCCCCACCTCTGCCTGGACAACAGCCTTGCTCACAGCATCGCTCAGGCACCACCAAACCTCCGGCATCTTTAAGAGACATCACAGGATCACCCCGAGTAGGGGTGGAAACCAAACCCTGGGGTGGACAAGCCCTGTTTGCAGACTCAGCCTTTTCTCCTGCCTCCTCCCTGCACGGCTGCAGCTAGGATTTTTTTTTTTTTTTTTTACTGCTTGGGTATATCTCCAGCCTCATTAGGTTCAGTCACTCCAGCTAGTTTTAGCCATTCCTGTTGCTTCCTTTCAGCTAGTGATGACTTCTGCATCCTCTCAAGTAGCAAGCTGCTTTTTTTTTTTTTTTTTCTTTTTGGTATGAAATATTTTGAGCATTTGGGGGACTTCACTTAAGTGAATCCACATAGCATCACTCTCACAAGTACTTCCCCAGAATATGTACATGGATAATACTCTGCCCTGATGGAGCAGGCTGGACCACTTCACTTGACAGCTGAAGCAGGAGCAGGTCTGAATCGATTTCAAGTCCCGTTTTAGAGCATTTATTCCTTTGCCACTGCACCACACACTTGCAAAAATATCTTCTGTTCTGTTTTCATATAGAAATCTTTAACTTCCTTGCCACTGAAAATAATTAAGTACTCTGAACCGCACCAAGATATTCCAGTGACAGGAATACCAAGATTTTTTTTTGCGCTGGAAAGGCGAAACTTGCAATGCTAGATTAGTTCATGCTACATGTTAGGACTACCTTCCTTGCTATTTGGATGTGAGAAGACTTGTGGTGGAGGCGGGGGGAGGACAGTTAAAGCAGACAGTGAGTATGAGGCATATGAAAGCAGAGAGAGTAAACCAAGTGAAAATGACCCAATTTTCTACTGATTTGTTCAATGAGTTACTGCAAGTAATTTTTTCCTTGTGCTATTTATGGGGTTTCCCTCTTCTAAATGTTACCATGGTCACTGTGGTGTAACATTAATTTGTTTATATAACCCGAGTTGCACATATAGATCCAGATGTTACTTCAGAACCGCTACACTTGGGGAAGATTTTCTAAAACCTGCACATTAAAGCTTCACGCAACAGTGATTTTTTACCATAACACTAATGGGGCCTCCTTCGGAGAAGGGCACAACACTAACTGTCCTGCCATGAAGAGGTGGTCGCTCAGCCCCGCTGATGCTCTGCTCCTCCGGAATCTGGAATTTGGCTTCAGCCTTGTAACGTACTTGTTTTAACTGTACGTTCCATCGCTTCTCTTCGTACCATGCACCAGAAAAAGAAACTGATGGGTTTGGTTTTGTATGGGATTTAATGAAGATAAACCTAAGAGATTAGGAGCTCCAGAGCACAGTGGAAAGTATAAACCAGCATGTACTTTATTGCATTTAGTCCAAATATTAGTAAAAACCTGTTTTTCCTACAGCTTATTTTGTGGCTTAAAATTGGTAAATGACCAAATCTCCGAGTATTTACTTTATAGTCGCAACATAACTTCTTTGTAGCCTAACATATTATATGCAAAATTACTCAAAACCCAAAAGGGTATTAAAAGTCTGGGCATGAGATGTCTGGAAATTTAACTGCGTCTCAGCCCATATTAACTTTTTTTTCTACAATATAAAGCAGAATAATGTTTTACAGAAACTCATATCATGAATGAAGCTGTCCTCCATGAAGTGTTTGTTGGTTGAAATTACTAACAAAGAAGTAAAAATACTCGTAGATGTATTTTAGGCTTAACAGATTTACTGATTCACAGCCTTGGGGAACTTCACCTATTCTTCCGAGTGGGAAGCTGAGGGTAAACATCCACCACAACTCAGCAGTGTATTCTGATTTCAACTTGTATTTAAAGAAAAAAGTATTTTTAAAAGACTTCTTGTACTTGTTGGTTGCAGAGAGGAACAGTCATGAACAAGGATATTCTTCTGCTTTCGGTGCTTCATGTGCTTGCAGAGCTCAGCAGAGACCTTTGATAAATTGTTCCTTGTAACCAGCAAGTTCATTATATTGGAAGTAAACGTTAAAACAGTAAATGTTTTACCTTTTATGTCATATGTCAGCTTCCATATTTTGCATACTGGGAACTGAACAAAATCTGACTTAATTCTGGAAGGTAAAAGTAAATTCACTGGTGCTTCCCCTATAGAGCTTCCTTTTACAGAAGCAGCATCAGCGAGATCTCAAAATGCTTCTAAAGCTACTCCTTAAGTTGAGGGAGGAAAAGAGGACCAAAGAATCAGACAACAGTATTTCTGTAAGCAGCAATAAGCCAAATATAGTCAAATTCTAGTGTATAGAGTACCGTGACATACACCATATAAATTCATTTATTCTTCACTTGGCCTCACGACTCACTCCTGGATTTTTTTTTTGTAGCTTGTAGTGAAAATTTAAGAGCATCATTACATTCACATGCCACTGATACAGTAGGTTTAGACCTTCTGTAATACTAGCACTCTTGCCAACCTCCCCTACCTCCTAGTAGCAAACTTCTAAGGAATACTGAAGAGTAGACAACTTCTTTCCTTTACAATTCCTTTTAAGTATTGATACAGAGGCTGGCACTATCACAGCAATTCTTCCCCGCTGCAGTTTAGTGGCAAAATGCAGTGATACGAATTAGTCAAATTATCTTCAAAGTAATCTAAAACACATTACATGAAGCATGGATGTAACAGCCCTTAACTGTTTAGCACGTGTCTGGCACTGGATGGATAGTAAAGTTAGAAAAAACTGATGTCCCAAGTCCTAATTTACTGCTCTGCAAACTTGCACTGAATTAGGTTGCACATGTGTTTTTTAACATCCCATACACATACACCCCACTTTGGTCTTCTAACTAATTTGAAGAGTTGGATTACATTCCTTACATGGGAACACAAAAACCCACCACCTATTATTTGGTTATTCCACACTGTTATTCTATAGAATTTTGTTTGTCAGCACTAACACACGGGTTTAGTGCTTAGTCTCTGCTGCCTTCAGCATCCTGCTGCACTCCAAGCAGAGGAGCAGCACTCATTTATTGTCTTGGAAACTATATTCCTATACTCTTGCCTTAAAAAGAGGCTCAAAATTGATCTTGGGTACTTACTGTAAGTGCTTTTCAGTGACGGCACCATATCTGTGCCTTAGACACTTCTTGCCTGCTCCTTTTCTGCATGGAGAATTGCCCAAAAGCCACTCTTCCCCCTGTAAAACCCAACTGGGAGTGGAGAGCCCTCACCAGGGAGAGCTGGGCTCCCTCCGCCCTCCCTGAAGCCTGTGCAAGGATCCAAAAGGCCTCAAAAAGAAGGGGGACACATACTCCTCTGGTTACTGAGACAAACCTCCAGTCAGAAGGTTTCTTCAAAACATCTTGGTAATGAAGGAAAAAATTAAAATAAGTAACAAAAAACAGAGGGTAGAGCCCTGCTGCCAGCCACAAACACGCCCTGCTCTCTCCCTGCACTGCGACAAGCTGGAGTACTCACTGTAAGAAGCACGTGGACCTTCATCCCACAAAGAAAAGCTGAAAAGGTTTCCCAGTGAGCAGGGAGCCCCAGAGGCTAACTGGGGTTAAACTCTGTTGGCGTACCTGACCTTATAGTTCCACCTGATGTTCAGATGTTTTTGTTTCTCAAGCACAGACAGCAGTTCTGGACACACGCCGGCTTTCAGACTGTTCCTTTTGACCCTCTGAATGCTCAAAACCAGAGCAAGCACTCTCACACATGTGAGAGTTGCAAAGAAATTCTGACCTCCCCTTCAGCTGGTTGGACTTGAACCTTGCAAGACTGCATTTTATAATTTATATTTTTCCTACATTTACAATTTTGTCAAAATTATTATAAAACATTTATTGACAGTAGCAATAAACAGAACAAATTTCTGTAAACAGATATTAAAGCAGAAAATGGCTTTAAGTCATTTTTGACCAGTCAGCTGTACAGAAGTTTATGCAAAGCAGCAGTCAGGAAGGTTGGGCTTGGACAAATCCACACTGAATTCAGGAGATGTCATGCCTTATTAGATCACCAAAATAAGCTGTTATTGTCTTCAGTTTGTTATTGAGAAAATTTTGTTCTATTTCGACTTTCCCTCCTGGACCTGCTAAGGAAGCCACCTGAAATACAAAACAAGAAAAAACAAATCAGTCAATGCACATGACAAGAGGCGAAACCCCAAACCTTTTATTCACATTAAGTATCACATAAATCACATCTTTGGATCTGTTAATACTGGTGATAATGTTCCTTGGCATCTAATGCCTCTGGTCCGCTTTCCTTTTACTCATAGAAGTGGCTTGTAGCTTTCTTGTGACAGAAAAATCCCTCTCACCTCATGCCATGAAAATACACGGACTTCAGAACTAAACAGTCATCATTTCACATGCTGTGCTGAAGCAACAGATGCTAAACTCTGGTTTGCAGGCTGCTAGATGTTTGAGACACCCAGTTGTGGCAAAAGCAAGCTGTAAACTGTGGCTGGTAAGTGTCAAAAGCCCAAGTTTTGGAGGAAGAGTAAAACCAAATTCTGAAATTAGGAAGCATAAAGGTTGCACTGAAGGGGGAGGGGAACCTAGAAGAGGCAGAAAAGCTCACAAAATACAGTTTTTTGTTGTTGCTATTGAAAAAAAACAAACAAAAAAAAAGTTGTTGTGTGGGCAGTGGAGTCTGAGGCTGTGTGGAGGGTAAGTGACTGCCGGCAGGGAGAGCCTGTCAGGCAGCACTGGTCCCAGCTCTCATGTTTACAATCACTGGAGTGAGAATTTCACCCTTCATGCTCTGTTGACTGAGTCCAGTGAACACCTTTAATGCGTAACGACTACAGACAGGCAACGTTTTGCAGCAGCGGACTTTGCATTTTGGACTGGAGCACGCAACGCTCTCTGCACTCCTGTTCCTACTGACGATGCTTAGTACCACCCCTCCGAGGGACGACAGCCACACAGGCTGCTGACTTCTCTCCGAGGCAGATCGCACAGACAGATGAGAAGAACATGAAAACTGAGCATTGACTGCTTTTTTTTCCCCCTCATTGTGGACTCTGAGGACCTGTGCTGCCGTGGGGGTTCCTCCTCCACAGCCTGTTCTCCTCTGTGCTGCTGTTTTTCCTGCCTGCTGCAGGAAAACTATTTCTATAGTTCCCTAAGCAGGGAAAATTCCCAGGCAGACATAAAGTGACCAAGGTCTACAACCCCACAGTAGATTTTAACTGATTTTTACAACCAAGAGGTCCGTGATGCTAGCAGCTGAAATTTAAAATTCAGGTTGCATTATTAACACTTCTAAGCTCCTTTGAGACTTGACTCTGTAGTGCAAGTTTAAATATAAACATGCTGAACTTCCTCTATTTTACTGTAAGTAAAAAAACCCAGCCTACTAGCAGGAGGAAATAACAGATTCATCTAAATTATACTTTGAACCTTTATTGACCCGCCTAGAAAATCACCACACTTATCCAAACCTAGCATTTAATTTTGTTTTCATTTTCCCCCCCCTTTTCATTTTTATTTCTACAGACAAAAACAAAAGCATGCGCAGTTTCTTCATCCTTCAATTTAAAGGTAGTAAGAAAAAAATCTCCACGTTCTTGTTAAAGAGGAACCTGCCACTTAAGTAAAAAAGCAGAAGCTGGCTGACTTATAAATAGCACAAGAATCTGAAATTGGCAAGTGATCAGGAATGTTAATTTTAAGACTTATCTTTTCTTACTTGAAATCTTAAAAGCAGTTAACATTGTGACGCTATCCACATTTTTTTTCTAGGAAATCATTAAGTTTCCACTTCTAATTTATTACAAACAAAAGCTGGAATGTCCCTTCCAAAAAGTGTTACAGGCTTTCGACTTTATAGCTAATGCTGTTTAAATATTCTAAAATATTCATTGGATTAGTCAACTTAATATATATTATGAATATTGAAATTACTGTCTTGGGGTTACATACTCCCGCTTTCAGGGCACAATTTGTGTCACTAGCATATCTAAGTATGACTAAAACACTGATATTAAACACAATGCACAATATTCAACACTGATATTAAACAAACTAAATATTTCTCTTAGAAGACCAAGTAAAGCAAAATGCTTAATTGGTAACACAAGCAAACGCTGCTCCTCTGCCGAGGGGTGGCAGCTACTGAAGGACACCCGAGAAGTCACATATGCTGTGTCCAGTCTCTAAGTGCTGCATCCAAGGTAGCCAAGACTCATTCCAAATGACTCCTGAAAGTATTTCATGAGCCCAAAGACAAAAATCTAAACCAGCACATATGCGTAAGCTCTGTGGGGATGGATCTGGCACCGCACGCTCCTCAACCCCCTCAGATATTCAGAGGAGAGAAATGCAAATCCTCTGCGACGATGCTTATTTGTAAATTGCTGGAGGTTGCAAATTTAATGACATAGGAGTTGCCAAGTTTTCCTTGGAAGGACTCGGTCAACCCTGACGGCGTAACGAGGGAAAGCTGCCACACACCAAGCTTCAGAAAGGTGCCAGCTTGGCAGAGGGAGGTCCTCTAAAAATAATGGCAGACTGAGGAACGATGCTTTGAGAAAAAACAAAGGTGCTCACTTATTTTTAGAAATACTGACATGCATCTCCTGTTTTCGCAGTGAACTACAACAGTGAGTATGGAAAGGTTTCTTGGCCTCTTAATTTCTTAAAAAAAAAATTGGACTAGTCTAAAATGTGTTTATTTTGCGTTTACCTATGCAAACACGATGACTCTCCTCATCCTGGTTGTTTTTTAGCCCAAACCCACGTACTGGAGATGGGGGGCAGGCATTGCCTCCTTTGCTGTGCTTGGTAATTCTGCATGTGCCACATCCCTTCCTGGGATGAGGCAAAGGACGCAGCTTCAGTTAACGCCTCCCTGTATCACTCTCATCAATATGTTTCATCCTTCAGGTCAGTGACTGCTGATGGAAATAGTCCACAGCTACAGACACAGTCAGAGAGCATTAAAAAAGTAGCCAGCAGGTTTGGTCTCAAGTTTAAAATAGGAGACATCAGAAAAGAAATATGAAAAGGGTTGCTTAAGGTGCAAACTTGCTTTATGTTGTTCA
The DNA here is from genome assembly GCA_009806455.1 of Tetrax tetrax. Classification (NCBI taxonomy): domain Eukaryota; kingdom Metazoa; phylum Chordata; class Aves; order Otidiformes; family Otididae; genus Tetrax; species Tetrax tetrax. The sequence continues at coordinate 112,855 of WHYT01016953.1, forward strand.
GGTGTACTTTTAAACTCGAAGGTTTTCCTGCTGGCCTTGCAAGTTCTTTTTTATCATACTGAAATTCCTTTAGTAAAGTAACTTCCTATCTGTTCCAGCCACTAACCAAGGTAACTGTGGAAAGAAAAGTTCTATCTTCAGAAGTAATTTCTTCCCTCTTCTCTAAGAAACTTTCCTGGGGTATGAGAAATACAAGCTTTTTGGCTTGATAGAGAGTCACACAAGGACACTGTGATTCATTTCATTTTATAGAACACTAGTAAAAAGAGGAACTTCCTCTCCCCACAACCAACCTAAAGCCTATCAGAAAAAAAAAAAATCCCAACCCACTTGGAAAGAAAAGACCATGGTATTCTTCATACAGAACATCATAAACCAAAATGCTCTCATGTAGCATTTTTATGTCTGCAGGTGAATTATGCCACTCCCATGGTGGTGCTGCCACCCTTTGACAGCCCAGAGACATATTCTTTTTTTAAAAAAAAATTGAAGTGGGCAAACTAAAATTCAGTATTTAAGTGCTATGAGGTTTAGAAGACTGAAGTTCAGAAGTGCTACTCCAGCTTGCTGTATTCCTGGGAGTATCTTCTGGCTTTATCTTTCATCAAGGACAGAGAACAGATGTGATTTTAAAGTGGGGGGCTTAAAAGCTGACTTTATTAACATGATAGTCACCACTGAAGTGCACGCAATTACGTTCACTTAGAAACAATCAACTTGTAAAACACATCAACCCACAGTCTGTTACCTGCCAACTCCCCTAATACCCCAGCATCTTAAAAATACAATCAAATTAATCTGAGTTAATATCCTGGCCTCTCACTCCCTGCTTTGCTCATTGTTATATTTACTCCTAAATAAACATGACATTGCTTGGCAGGTCCCATTTGGCTGGGTCTCCAGCCTAAAATCATAGCTAAATGAATGGGGCCAGTGGTAGTTTTACTATTCAGCCTTCCATCAAATTTCTTAATTCACAGAGGTTACAATATATTCTTTTGTTAAACTGACTTCTCTGGTATGATTTTCTGTTCTCTGAATGACACCAGATAGAATTAACATACCTACGTAAATGAATTTTACCCATCCTTACACTCCCTTCACTGACCAGTCATTTGTAACAACTGGACTTTCAAAACTAGAAACATAGCAAATACCTTCCCATCCAGGCACTAGGCTTGCAGACAGAACAAGGCTTCCGTGTCTAACTCTAGATTCTCTCAAAATCATTAACAAAGATGAGGTGGGAACAAAGCCAAGAAAAAAAAAAAAGAAAAGAAAAGTACCTGCATGATGTGCATTCTTTGTATGACTATCAAGGTCAAGAGCATTTTGCTTAATTCTGGGCTTAGGGAAGCACTCTACACATTAGACAAGCAACAAAAGGTAATTCATATCTTCTGGCAGGTCTGAAACATCAACATTTAGGAGAGGAAAAGCTCCAACAGTAGTGAAATTTCAGTAAGTTAGGCCTAGCTATCACACACAACAAAAAACCAAACACCTGCCTCCAACACCAAAAAAAGACCAAACCCAGGAATCTACCCAATTTATGAAGTTTTGCACCGCTCATCAAATTTTCAAATTGTAAAGATGCACACAAAGTTTTCAGTACAAAACTAGGAAGAGGTTTTGAAAATTGACCAATTGAAAAAAACAGAAAAAAAAATAAAAAAGAATTATCAACAGCACATAAAAAGTAAAGTAAACCTTTCCCTGCCTCCCACTCTGTTTCAGTCTTTAAAAACACAGTATATTGAGTGAATAAATGCAGCCCATAAGATCTTCCTAGTGGGGACTGTGTTCCAAACCTATACAACACCAAGCAGACTGCTGTTAGGTCAGCTCATGATGGACTACAACTGCCTGGTAACAAGTAAATCACTGGCTAGTTTAAGCAGAGAGAGGCTGCCAATTTGCATTACAATCCTAGTCAACCAGTAGGAATCCCATGGGAGAATACCATAAACAATATAGATAGAAGAGCTTGTGAACATCTTGTTAGTGCACAGCATTTATCGCTTCCCACTGGATCTCCAACACATCTTTGAAATGTCGCACCATGTCCACCACACAGCTGCTCTCACGCAGAGCATCCTCCCAGTGCCACTGCTGCTGGCATCCCCGAGCGGTACACCCACTGTCCCGTGCTCCTCCAATGGACCCACGCTCCTCAAAAGCTGGATCAGCTTCCCCTCTCAGCAAGGTTCAAAGAATACAGACATTTTTGAAAACCTCTTTCATGCATCAGAGTGATGTGGTCAGGGAGAACGTAGGCTGCAGTGCTACAGCCTTGACTAATGGTCAAAAAAACCCCAGTCCTGACTGAAAGTTAAAAGACAGAACCGGATTCTCCTTTGCACAGGCTTAAGCTAAAACCCTTGAGGTGCTCTCTAAAGTTTTAAGGACAGGGAAAAACTCCTCCTGGAGATACTGAGCAGCAAGTTATCTGCAGCCATCTAATAAATAAATAATTAAATAAATCAACCTGACAATGTTTTGCCTATCATGCCTTTCTGCTCAAAATTTTAAACACAAGTATCTTGTTTGGTCTGTCATATTTACAGAATTATGGCTGACATGGACAGTAAACAACAATTAACAGTTCTCTTAACCATAAAGTTAAGAGTTATGTTAAGAATCTACTCCAATACTTTAGGAAGTGTAAAACTTTATATATGGCTTGATGAAGAAATACTACACAAAAATGGTTAAAAGAAAGATGAATATTATTATTTGACACATAGTACCCAAAAAGCAGCATTGGTCATCTCCCTCTGTTACCCTACACTATTATAAGGGTCAAAAACAGCTGGCTGAAAAGGAGACATTTTGCGGAAGTTTAACAGCAACCCTAACAGGAAAAGGCATTATTTTCAACAAACAAAATAGTTCCTGTTCATGAAACTGGAACTATATTAACATTGGATTGTGAAGTAGACCCAAATTTTGAAAAGAGGCTGCTTTTTCAGTCATTCCACTTTAAAAGTTCTTGACACCATTTTTTTTTTTTTTTTTAAATTAGATCTTTTCTCACACCCCATACCACCAAGAAGCCTGCTAGTGCAAAAACTGTAAAGCAAGCTAATAAGATCCAGGATGTGACTTCACAACATGGTGGCTATAAAACTGAGTAGAACCACACTGTCAAATCCCTTGCAGGGATCTACCTTGAAGCTTCAACTCACCTACGCAAAGAGAAAGGCTTCTGGACACTGGCAAATCTTTCTCAAATTGCAGTGTTTTTTCTTTTGTCACAGGCTGGATCTTGGATAGGCCAAAACTTTTCTATCTCAAAAAGATGGCTCAAGTTTAACAATAATCAAGCATTTTACTCTTAGAATCATCTTCAATTAGCAAAGTCTGTCTTAAGAGTAGATAAACATTATTCTAATAGATTTGCTTGCTCTGCTGTAAGGGTCATAAAGATTAAAACGTTACCTGAAAATCAGCCTCAATTATCTGCTGTTTTGATATACTAACACGCAACCCAAAATTAAAACTTGCTCTGTTGTATGCTCAAGATTTAAATATGTAAAATTTCCAGCAGCTAAAAATTGGAAAGACTTAAAGATAATCTCATGGTAAACAGATAAATGTGTAAGATTGTCTTTTTGCTAAAAGAGGAAAATCTGATTCTGAATTAAACATCCACCTGTAAATTTGTACAGTACAACTGTGTTCAAAGAATGGTGAAGTAGTTTAGGACAACCAGTAAGTCACAATACAGTATCTGAGGAGTTAACCATCCATGGTCAGGATAAGTAATAAACTCAGTACTTCGTCTCTCAAACTTGGCTAGGCTGCTACAGATGCTGATGTGGTCACCTGCCCCACAACACACCAGGTCACTAACATTTCAGGCTCATTATTTTATTGGGGGGAGCCATCATGCAGCCTAGCTCCATTCTGGCGACCAGAGAGAGAACAATACCTCAACAGGAACACTCACATGGCTTACAAGAAGAGTCAGCAGCATCACTATGTTAGTATGTGAACACTTGGGAGGGAATGTTTTGGTATCTTACATAGCCAAGTATGTCTTCTGCAAGAAGGTGAAAAGAAGCTATCCCACCATTAGGAAGAAGGTCCTACAGCAACAAATCCCAGGTTAATCCTCCTTTGCTGCAAATATTAAGATACAGAAGCATTATCTGATGTAGAAAACAGCCCATGCAAGAGATCAGGTACTTGGGATGAGTCCTGGTCCCTGAGGTGAGTGCACACTTCCCACTTTGCACAGCGAGGCTGAGCACAGCTTGCTAAACGCTTCATAAACAACATTTAATCGCTCTGCCTCAACAAGCTTGCTTCTCAAGTCACTCGTGGAGGTCTCTGTTACATACTGCTGGAGCATTAAGACCTAAATGTAGGATCTCCTGCAGATATCACCTTTCTTCCCCTTGATCTGGTGGAGATGAATCAGCCAAGAAGGGGAAGGATGCTGGGGAAGACAGAACATTCCCTGACTGCAGGATCCCTGCTGCCACTAGAGTCAATCAACAGCAGAGCAAGTGGAAGAAATTTATTTTCATCCAAATTTTGCCAAGGCACACATATTTACCCTTTTAAAAAAAAATATAATCAGCTTAAATTAATACTATTAATTATGCTCATAGAAGGCAAGAACAGCTTTCAACTACCCAAGCATTTATGAAGTGTTTTCACTTCATTCTGCTAGGGTATAATTTTGATTTAAATATGCAAACCTATCTGAAACAATGATTTCTAATTCTTTCCTACTTTATGGGAATTCCAAGTAGGTCAACCATTTTGTTTTGCTTTTAAAAAACATTACTGACAGCCAAATAGAAGCTTAGGCCCCCAGAACTGAAGCAGTATTAATATACTTCTGACTGGTGGTTTCCACAACTCCCCCTCTTTTTTCTTTTTTTTTTTTTTTTTTTTTTTTTTTTTTTTTAAGAGATGTGAGAAAAACTTAAAGAAAAAGACTCAGATGTAAAGATGCTGCAAAGAGATGGTTATCAACAAGGGTGTCACATGAGCTACATAACAGGCACTATTAATAAAACAGTATTTTCTACGTATGTGGACACACATATATAATATTCCTAATTATTCCTTAACTAGAAAGAATATTGTGAGAGATTGATTTGACCTAAAAATGGACTCATATATGTTACAAATTTTGTAACAAATACATGCTTGTAAACCAGGAGATTTGATGCAATGAAGGGAAATGTTTCACATTTCTTGTAAACCCGTCAGCCATATTCCACTGGTTCGCTGCTCCCTCTCGAGGCAGAAGTACCAAAGTTCATTTCTCCTGTTCCACCTTCAGTGAATTTTGTAAGTGAATTTTTGTAAGCTTCAAAAGCGCCCCATCTCTCTCTACAAGACTAACTCTACACAGAAAAGGCCATGCCCACAAACATAACAAGCACTGTTTTTGCAATTAAATAATGTGGAACAAAGTTGGATGTCTTGTCTACCAATAAGGCAACCAACACTGAGTCCTTCAACACAGCTAGGCCAAGGTCACCTACCACCCTGTTCTATGGTAGCTATCTAACTGTAAAAAGCAGCATGTATTTTCCACTAAATGTGCACCATCTTAGCTAAAAGGGAAAACAGTATCTTTATTGTAAGGTTGCTTCTAACTGCTGGGCACTTATTTCCATTTCTGCTTGAGATCCACTGTCGGACAAGCAAACTTGCACTGATACACTGGCTTACAGTCAGCATAAACATCATCATGGAGATCTGCAAGGGCAATTAAGTCAGCTTCTAAATAAATTTTAACTGACAAACCACACAAGCACACCTGGGTTGCAGATGCAAGCCAGTCAATGAGAGACAAGAGGTGGAGTACTTAACTGCCACCATACATGTGAAGCACGTTAGACCACCTACTCTAGGAACTAAGTGATCTCCAAAAGACAGATATGTGTATGAGCACACAGAGTTAATTTTTGAGGACACAGAAGAGGCAAATCTTACATGTCTGAGCAACATCATCACAAATAAAACTTAGGTTTTTACATTTCCATTCAAATTTAAGGCATCGGATAATCTGTTCAGCAAATACTGCCTTATCCAAGTTAATCAGTTTTGGAGTATTAATCTCCTGCAAAAAGAAGGTTCAAAATTTACTTCATCAAGCTTTTACAGGCCTCTAGAGTTTACGGACTGCATTCACAAGCCAAGCCTCACCACTACACCCTAGCACTGGTGCCCACAGGCCCTTGCCAAGGCAGTTGTTGCAGCAGCAGCCACCCTATCCAGTCCATGAGAAAAGTAAAAGGGATAAGAACTGTGGGCAAAACCATGAGTAAACTGAGAGGACAACTGTCTACACTGACCATTAAGGAACTGCAATGATAAATCTTTTTTTTTTTCTGATGATTCACAGCCCTGGAAGTGCAGTGGTAGTAAATTCAGAAACTCCACTCTTAAATACAGACAGAGATGGTGGCAGGCAAACCCATAACCAGTCTCCTATGGACCAGAGCATCCAGTAAGATCATGTTTGGGATGGTCATGTTTGACACACCCCTGTCCCCACAGGATTAAGACCACATTTCCCTAAACAGAGTCCTAGATTCACGTTCTGTTTCCCTGCTCTCGGATCATTAACCTTTAGGGGTTTTTTTATTATACTGGCACAATCTCTAGAGAAAGGCATGAAGAGCCAATTTCTCTTCCTGAGAGCAGTGCACAGCCTGGACGACTGAATTGAACCCAGGCCTCCAGCATTTAACAGCTAAGCTATAACCACAAAGCCTTGCTTTTGAGCAACAGCAGTTACTCTTCAGCTGTTTGTGTAAAGGCAAACCCATGGATGTGTATCAATGAACACTTAGAGCGCATCAACAACATTCAGAGCCAACTGGACCAACATGGCAAGACACCTAACCCAACCATGTACAGCTGCTGAACTCTTCTGTAGGAACAGGTCAAGGCCAGGTTGGATGAGGCTCTGAGCAATCTGATCTGGTTGGAGATACCCCTGCTCCCTTGCAGGGGAGTTGGACTAGATGACCTTTAAAGCTCCCTTCCAACCCTAACGATTCTATGATTCTATGATAATAGGTGCAAGCCTGTGGATAGTGCTCTTAGATGCTATTGTGGGAACGTAAAAGAAACGTAGATGCCTTTGCCCGTTTACAAATCCAGTAAAAAGTGCTCAGGAGCAGAGCAGAAAGCTGGTGAGGTCATTCTTCATCGTGGGAATGAAACATCTGATAAAACAGAGTAGTTAGAAGTTGAAACTAGGGAAAGTCTGCCTAAAATTAAGGTCCCGGTTCAGAGATTCAGAAGCCACTTTCACATTTCACCAGCCTGAAGTGCAAAATGCAACAGAATCATCACCTGCCATATAAATTATGCTGTGCATAGCACGGGCTCATAGTGTGCTAATACTCAGGCCATGTGAATTACTCAACCCAGCTGTTTGCCACCAACAATTCTGCAAGCCATCAAGTGGCTTGAGACCTTGCCTCCTCTAAGTCAGACACAGCTTTCGGAAAAGCAGTAAGTAATCCTGGGAAGTTCTGCGATATGTTGCAGGTGAGGAGAACACCTCACTGCTCACTTCTCTGCAAAAAGCTACAAGACATAATTAACATGGAAAATACACAGAGGAAACTAAACCAGACACTCAGGGGAATTGTTACAGTCACCTAATTACTTTAAAAAATGTGTAATAAAGGTCTCTAATACAAAAAAACCCCACACCAGTGAAAAAAGGTGTGTGTTTATCAAGTCAGTAATGCATCTAGCTATCTGACCAGTGCAATGCAAGCAGCCTGTATGAAACCATACACTTGTGTGGACAGCATCAGTACCACCGCTGGTGGCACGGCATTTGTCTCTGACCTACTGACAAGCGATAGCAGTGATCGCAGGCTGTACAGTCATTTCCTGCAGCTCCTTGATAAACTGAAAGCCATGAAAGTTTAGGATTCAGCAACGTATCAGACAGAAAGAGCTGGTGAATTTTTTTTTTTTTTTTTAAATAATGATGCATCTGTCTGTCCCTCAAGAAATCTACAGGCTTTGGATCTTTTGTAAGAACCTCCAATCTGCTGCTTTATGAAGGAACAGCATGAAATCATGGAAATAATCCACTACTCCCATTTCTAAAGATATCAAAAGTATTGTAAACACAGAAATCACTTAATATAAGGTTCAAACTTAAAACATTCCCCTCCCCCAGTAAGCTGAATAGACTTAAAAGTCTTAAGTTTGTGCTTATAATACCTGGATTTTAAGCCAGCTGAGCTTTTCGTTGTTACCAAGCCCTTATCCAGTAACATACCTGATCAATGTCAGCATTCCGAGGTAGAAAATACACAATATTGTTGGTGATCTTCTTGGAGAGCCTGAAAATTTCAAATGTAGGAACCAGTAAAGGAAAAAACAAGAACGGGGAAGGAGAAGTTGCTTTATATCTATTAATTTTGGAAGCATGTCCCAAATTCAGCTATTATGAAATTGAATTATAGTTAGTCTTCTGGGTGTGTGAGATACTCTTCTGAAATGCAGAAATTAGTATTGTCTAAATGCAGAATCTCTATTGCACCATTATTGCCCTAGAAAGTAAAAAAAACCCCAACAAACAAACAAAAACCCCACACCTAATTTTTTAAGAAAATTTAACTGAACTACAGAGAAGTATTTGAGAAATGTGAATGTAGTTTATAGCTAGTATATTGGTTTGATATTTGTTTTCTAATCCATTTCATGGAATGTCTCTCACATATGCATATGAAGATTTCCTTACTGTTACAAATATGGCTACATTTTAACCAAAAAGGAAATAACTGAGGTTATTTTGAGGGAAAAAACCCCACCACATGCCACATTTTATGAAACTATTATGTTAATACCTCACCAGATGAATGAGTGCTCAATACTACTGTTAATAAGTTACTATGGAATTTTATACATTAATTAAAAGGGTTAGTATTTTGCTTGTACTCTTCTGCATTTGGGACTTCTGCTGCTAGCCGCATCAGCCCCAGTCAGACAACTGGACATGTAAAGCCTGTGTCAAGAGAGGGAGGAGAAGAAAGAGAGAAAACCACTCAAAAATGACTGAAAAGTCACAACAACGCTTAACTTTGAAAGGATATCCGTCTGGGCAAATCATGGTTTGGATATCGAAGATCTCGGCAGTGGCGTAGTCAGGCCCCCCCCAGGGAGGGCTGAGGAACACAACATCTGCTTCCAGGTTGGCAGCCAGCACCATGAAGTCTCCACACACGAATTCTATCTGATCCGCCACGCCGTACACCTCAGCATTGTTGCGCGCAAGTCTGAGCTTCTCAGGATCGATATCAATAGCGATCACTGCAAAGGAAGGAGAGAGCAAGCGTCCAGGTTTCAGAAGGAAGGTGGTATTCTGCGGCCACCAGCTACAAGTCACATCTATAATCTACTGTTGTGTGGTGAGTGACCATTTCAGTTTTGCAGGTCATGGTAGACCTGCAGCTACAGTCCCTCAGTGGGGAAGGATCTGCCCCTTGTGTGGCAGGAGCAGAGGTTCCACCAAGAGCAGAACTGCTGCATTTACAAACCAGCAAGGGAAGCCACGCGGCCAAGACTTGAAGGCTCAGCTGCTGTTGCAAAGATGGGAAGCTTTAGCTTTTGGCAGACATATGTCTGCTACCACGACAATCCTCATCTCAGCTCAACTGGTGGACAGGCAAGGCTGTCCACCTAAGAGAGGAAGCCCTCCTTGCTTCAATCTTGGCAGGAGCCCAACAGCTTAAATTAGTGTCAATTAGAAACTTACTCCTCTCCTTTGTTAAAGGTAAACATTTATCTGTGGCTGACCACATTGTACTGAAAATTGAGTTTAAAAAAACCTCCCAGCACAGCACAAAAGCGATGACACAAGGGCAGCACATAATCATAAAAATAAAAACGTAGCCAGGAAATACAAAGAGCTAAGTGAAATTAGTCAAGTATTTATAGAATGGACCATAGCCTACCAAATTTAATGCAGTAGAAACTACCATTTGTGTTGCCCAGAAACGACTCACAAGCGTTAGATGAGCTGCTATTTTACCAGAGTGTTTGATGAGCAGAGGAGTATCAGGTAGTCACGTGTTTTTACAGAAAGCACTCTGTGTTTCACTGCAATTTCGTTAGCTGGCAACAGGAACTTGGACCAATATTAAGTTATCATCACTTTATGTATTTGGTTCTGCTGCACCTGCAGGTGACACCATTCAAGTGTTTTAAGTACTATTCACATGTAACCTGCTTCGGAGTACACAGAGTTGGCTTACCAATGGGGAAAAGCAGCAGCTTTGTGGCATCTCTGCAAGCCGGTACTGCAAACAGAACTCAGCCTTTATCAGCAATCTTCAGAGCGTCCGACAGACTAGTTACTATGCCACAAAAAATACCTTTGACTACTACAATACAGATCCAACTCTGACTTAAAACAGAAAAGCAGTTTTATAGGTGCTTTTTAAAAACAGAAAGCTCATATTGCGAGTCTAATGAAGCAAAAAGGCTTCTGTTGCTTCAGGAGCACTGAAAAAACCACAATAAAAACCAGTGAACGAAGTGCATACCCAAATTTTTAGGGAAAAAGATTGAAGAAACAAAATAATGCATTATATACAACATCTGCTTACCTCTTTTTGAGGTCAACGCAAACTGAATAGCATTTCCTCCAACTCCACAGAATGCATCCACTATGACACTGCAGTTGAATGACTGACTAACACGGATGGCAATATGCTCAGCTATTTTTTCGGGAGTCACAGAAAACCAACCCTCTGCAAAGGAAAGGGAAGAAGTGTATTTTCCCTTCTTGTTTCAAGGTCACCTAAATTAAAAACAAACAAACAAGCTCCCCCACACAACAGAAGGTTTAGCGTTAATCCCAACAATTTTGGCTCAGCGCATTCGATGAGGAAATACAGGCTTTGAAGATGATAAACTCTGGTCAGTCCAGCAATTTGCTAAGCAAACAAAGTCTCACTGAAGCACACAGATATGCCTGAATTTCAGTAAATGTTTTGTTGAACTTGGTGCTGAGGATTCTGGTTTATCAAGGACAGCTACGAAAAAATTTATACATGATGCTCTGTAACAAATAAAACCAGAAACATATTCCCATTTATCCGACACGTTATTGTCTTTACAGCAGTGCCTGGTCTGACAAATAATCTACATGTTTATGTGGGAGAGCATTAGAAGTGAAAGGCTTACAAAACCAACAAAATGAAGGAATTAGGATTACTGCTCTTTTGTATCTTCTTTACCTATAAATCTATGATTTGGAAGCGGTTCCCATATAAACATGGAAAAAAGAACCTTTAAAAGTGACTGCGGAAAGTCTGAATAAAACAGAATAAAACTAGATCCATCAGCATATTTGGAAGTTCCATAAAATTATTTTATAAGATACAGAAACATGTCATTGAGTTTCTGAAAAAGTCCTGACCAAGCATAATTTGGGTACAGTATGATCTTCAGCAAAAATCAGGACTAATGCGAACAGGGGTGTCCCACACCAGAAGCTCTACTCAAGATTTCTGGTCGCCTGCCTGCTGGGGAATAGAATTTATCCACAGCTGCAAACGCACACTCAGTAATGCTCCCCTTCTAAGAAAATCAGTAATAAACTGCTAGAAGGGCCACAGGTTTGGATAACATCTTATACCACCAAGTCAGTGCACGGTGTACTAAACACACCTCTGTCTAGTTTAATCCCCTCGTCAAACCGAGAGAACAGCCGGTAGCGTTGTGCCCAGTACTTGGCCAGCTCTGGATCAGCAGCAATCTCGGCAGGTATAGCTCCCAGTGCAATTTTATTCCTCCTTCTCCTTTTTTTCTCCTTCTTCTTTATGGTAATTTTTTCATCTACAGCTGGAAGACACTGCAAAAGTTAACAATCACTGTTCTTGTAGGCTAGGAATGTAATTGGTAGGTAGGTGAGAGAGAAAAGATGCTCATGTTTAACAACACTGCTAAAAGTCCTGTATTACTGTTTGCCAGATTACGCAGATTAGCAGTTTAAGTTAAAAAAGAGCATCCTATATTTCAAGGGAATAGCATTATCTGACAGGTATCAGTCACAGTCCTAAAAATCATAACACTTCACCCATTACTTAAAAGCTTTAACAGGCTAGGCATCATCTTCAGCTGATGGTAATGAACTCTACATAGTGAGCAAACAATTGGATCAGAGACCAATTTAATGCCCTTATACAAATAAGGAATAAGAACCAATTCAGGCAAGAGTTCTACAGTAGAAATCTACCATAACTGAATTACTGTAGGATGGATTAAACTATATGTGAAAACCTGAACAATTATGTTTTCCTTCATTTACAGTGTTAAATAGAACAGTTCATAACATATTTTTTTTTTTTTCCCTAGAAAATAATTCAAACAACACATGCTCCCCAAAGCTCAGCAATATGCATCTGAGAACCTAAAACCTGATGGTCTGTGCATTTACCTGAAGTTAATCACCCTCATCCTCACACGGGAAAAAGGGTGTGAACTGGAGACCTGTTAGATCACAATAAGGATCAACGATGACTGTTCGCCTATAAAGAAATACTGCCAGTATTCAAGACAAGACCTGGGATTCTGGCACTCCAGGAACAAGCTACTTCCACTAGCACAGCTCTCAAACGGGCTCATGACCCCTTGGCCATAACGAGACTCTTTGAACAAACAGAACAAACAAATATCACACAAGGCTGTAATTCGGGAAGTCAGTACTAAGTCCACCACCAATTCAGTTCCAGTTTGTAGGAAACTGATGTACCTTGGCTGACCTCCTCTGTCTCCGTCCGGAGATAATCGGGAATATCCAGAGAGACGAGCTGCCGCCCACAGCCACGCTCCTGCCTCCTTGCATCCTGGCCGTCGGAGCTGCTCGCTGCTGCGTCCTGCGCTTCCTCCTCAAGGTTACTCCCTCCAGGTTCTGTCGAGGCCACACTGGAAGATGGTGGCTTTTGGTTTTCAGCGTTCAGTGTCACGGTCTGTGTGGCAGTAGCGCTTTCCTGATCCTCGGCCTCGCTGCTTGCGGACGATGCCTCTGCGTTACCCTGAGGGGAGGCTGTCTGGGATGTAGCTTCCTCCTCAGGTTTATTAACCCGCTTGAGGAACTCTGCTACCTGCAATTATCAAATATCACAGATGATTAGATGGTGCTGTTAACCAGCCACCAAGAGCACAGTTTAAAAGCCTCACAGTTCAAAAGCACCTGCCATGCATGCATTCTCTACCATGTGTACTTACATACCAAACAGTGCATGTGCTAAAAGGTTCTGCTGCACGGCAGAGAGCTCAACATAACATCCTGATCAATGTGCAGACGCCAGTCCAAGCTCTTCACAGGCATGTAGCAGATGCTCACTTTCATGTTAGAGTTGCTCTGAGTGGCACTAGGTGCAGTTCCTTACCAGAAAGTCTGAGGAAATGCTTAACTTTTTTTTTCTTCACATAATTAAAGTTGCCCTTGAACTATACTGGCCTCAGGTACACGATGGAAACAGTCAAGCTTTTGATCAAAAATTATAGCAATAGGACTGGAGTTCAATACAATATGCGCTGTCACCACCAGAAAAGAGTGTTTTACACTTGGATGTTAGTGAATGCCAAGCATCCCAGAAGAAGGTAGAGTAACATTGAAAATCTGAGATAACGGATTTTAAGGAGACTCAACTAAGAAAAACCTACACCGAACTAGTTTTTCCACTCATCACTAATTTCTGAGGTAAAAAAAAAATTAAGCATAAAGTTATAGGTGGAAATAAATGCAGGTAGAGATGTAAGCAAAATGGTTGATACAAATACTAAGAACATAAAGTTTCATGTAATATGCTGATCTATAAAAATATTTTTCTCTCACTACTGAAATGACAGCACTAACAAATGCCCTCACATGTATTTTAAAAGAGAGACACTTCTAGTAACTATAGAAACCTACACACACCTCTAGAGGAATCATGCACCCAAATGTTAAGAATGATTTTCACATAACTTTGCCATTAAGCTCACATTCCTCTTGATAGATTGCCAAGAGACCATCAATGTTTTCCCATATACATCCTAACTACTCTTCACGTAAGCCGAGAAAAAAGAAAAAAAATACTAAAGAGCAGTGGACCGACACTTAAAAATGCTATCTACTCTGGGCATTTTTTTTTTCGTTTTCATAATTCAACAATACCTAAGAGAGCAGATAAATCTAGGAATTACAGCAACACTAACAATTAAACCTACCTTCATCAAAGTTTTATTTTTTTTGCGAGACGTTTCAGATTCCTCTGTAAAGAAGATGTGTGTGTTTTTGCTCTTCCTTGGTTTACGCATATCCAAGAATTTGGACTTGATTTTTGCTTTTTTCTCCAAGTACTGCACACTTCGGTGGGTGAAATCTGGAATTCCACCATACCTGAAATTAAAAACAACAAAAAAGACTTAGTCGGTTAGTTTCCAGTCTGGAAGCTTTAACATGAATGTTGATGCCTACAGAAAATGATTTAGACTACATTATTTCTTCATGAGACATTTGCTCCACTCTTAAACTATATATCACTGGATGTAGATGCAAAACAATTTACCTTCATGAAAACTTCAAAATATTTTTATTTGAAAATGTTTAGTCAAATTGGTTTTAGATTTTTTTTTTTTTTCCTCTCTAATACATGTATAATTTTAGGGGGGGATAATTTTCCCAGACCAGCCTGAAGAATAGGAAATGAAAAAATATCTTGATTAGCAGAATAAAATATCTTTTTGGTGACTGTAAATAATCTCTAAAACAGCTACTTTTGTTTTCTGGCAAACGCGATTAAAAATAAATAAATAAACTTAAATAATTTTTATGAAGTAGAACAGAGATTGTCAACTACAAAACACACTCCTCTTTGAAAATGTATGTATATATAGAATGTGTGTACTAAACAACTTGCATCTTGCAGCAGCGTTAGACCTATGCTAAAGTCCTCCTGCGCTCTGCGATGTTACTTCTACGGCTCTGACCACCGTATCTTTAGCTCGTACCACTAAAAATGAAATTTCACTGGTCAACACTCTGGCAACACTTTATTAGCACAGCAACATTTTACTAGCATAAAGCAACCTCACTCCAGTATGAAACAGCTATAAATTATGATCCAAGCTCACAGGACTCCAAGAGGATCATTTATTGTCAGAGCCTCCAAGCTCTAATTTAAGTAGCTGATCAGCCATTTAACATCTACACAACTGCAAGTACCTTACGAGTTACACTTCTGCTTCAAACCACTTTTCTTGTTCTTAGTCTCTGTAACTCTGAATCTCTCTCTCTAGCCAAAGGATTACAGTTTTATTAAAGAGCAGAGACTAACTTTGGGAATCATCTTCACAAGTTTAACACAATGAGAATGGAGATGAATGGTCTATTTAAAACATAACAAGACAGCTGACTTGCTATGAAGAAACCCCAAGTTCCTCTTAAGCAATTACTTTTGTCCCATGCCACACTTGAAACCCAAAACAGAGCAGGTTTCCTCAGGATCTTCCACTGGGTTCTCATCCACATCCAGTTCATGGCTAGGAAAAAATGCAAATGACAAAGTTATTTATTGTAAAAAAACACTCTTATTTTACAGATATACCACTGAGAAATTCACATATTGAGAACATTTAAATGTGGGTTTCAGTAAGTTCTTCCACACACTGCTGAAACCAAGCAAGGCAGATAACACCAGCCTACTCATGTGCATGAGCATGTGCTTTTAAAATTTTTTTTTATCCAATTCTAGGGACGTATGTCCTTCTATTGGGGTTATAATATTCCAACTATTTCAGATGACCTCTTAAAATATTTAGTATCAAGCCCTGATGAACTGATGAAGACAGTGTTTCTTCACCCTATTTCCAAATTACCTTCATTATCTATGATGTTCTCTAGCCATTCTATGATTCTATGTTATCTATATTACCATCTATTATTAATGGTATAGTAACAGCAAAATATTAGAACAAAACCAAAGCTACATGCTACATCATTAGTAGAATAATTTCATCCATCCCTTCACCTTTGAGTTTGCCCATTTACTAGAGAGGAAGAGCTATTTCATCACCTTTGAGGCTATAAATTTTTAGAGGAGAAAGAAAAGGACTGTGACAAGGCAGAGATTAGCTATACTATGACTGACATAGCACTGAGCACTTTACTGGTAGCATACAAGCCAGTTAAACAATACAAATTATTTACTATCAAACAAATAGTTACTATAAATCAGGAGGCTTCTGAACCTGGGCTTCTTGAAAAAAAAGCTTGTCTAAATTTAGTGACTTGCCTTCTTTTGACTTTGGCATGTCTGTATTCAGGAGGCTCTCCATCCTCATCTTCATCTTGGTCACGAAGCAACAACTGTTCTTTGGCATTTGAATTTGAGCTACATGACCCCTGAGAACCTAAAAAAGATAGATAAGATCATATTTTTCTTCTGCAAAAATTAATTTCTTATCTTCCTGTCCCCACAGTATGTCTGCAGTTACAGTTAGGTTGTCATACATACCTGAATCCAACAAACAAGGCACAAGTGCCAAAAACACGTATCTTTACCCGTCTTTGAGGGACAACATACCAACACAAGCTTCCAGTATTAGTTACACTGTAGAGTTAATAACCTTAAGCAGGACCAACTTATCTCAGCTCTCTAAGAAAAATAAAATGTCTACAAGGTAAAAATTCAAAACAGTTTCTTCCTTGTGCGTAAATTTTGTTTCTGTTTCATTAGCTATGCAAAGACATTCACATACTTTTAATAAGAGAAGATTTCAACACTCCTCTCATTTGTTGGAAAGACTTTCCTTTCACACCTCCCATTCCAACTCTACCATAGGATCAAGATGAGACTACATCTGCTTCTTTCTCCTTAGAAAGTCACTAGCAGCAGACTCAGAAGTTTCCCACCAAACTGAAGTCCTGAGCTGCTGACACTTAACTCATGTGCTTCGTTCCTCCTCTTCAGCAGGAGGGACCATACAACAGTCAGGAAAGACGTTACACAGCTGCTTACAGCAAATGCTGGCAGGAAGAACTGGCAGGCAAATGAGATGGCTCTCTGCTTTCTCTGCACCCTGAACTGGCTGGCAAAAACATCTCCAGCCCAGTCGTGTGCCTCCCTCACAGAAGCTCTTCCAGGAGTGCAAGGCACAGCCACTGGCTTCCACCATACTGCTATGTTACCTGGCACTTCCAGTTGTTAGCACTAGCTGTGAATTTGGGGTTGTAATGATGACTGCAGGTCACTGCCTAATTGATAACTTAATGCTGGAAAGGACCCCTGGAAGGCATCTGGTCCATAGTAACACAGTACAACAAGAGTTTATTTTCAAGTATGGCATTTTGAGACAGAAGGCAAAAAAAAAAAAAAAAAAAAAAAAATCCCAAACCCCAGAACTGCAGAACTACTTTTTTTTTTTTCCCCTCAAAAAGCTGTTCTCAAAATTGTCAGATTCATGAGAACATCAACCTGAGTTTTCATTCATTTTAGACAATCAGTGAGAAAAGACACATCAGCTGAACGACACAGTTGCAATACCAAGCTAAATAAATAAATAAATACATACTAAGAGTGCTCTCTCACCACTCTCCGTAGTACATTTGAAGATTTATGAAGTAAATGTTCTGTTAAAATCACTTCTGGCTGAAGAATACATTCAATATACACATTAGAGAGGAGAGAGATCCTTCAGAGAAGCAGAGGGAATGAAAAGGACTAAAGAATGCAATAATGCCACAAAATACTTGATCGACTTTTTTAAAACGGCATAATACAGACATGCCCTTGTTTCTTCTATATAACCACCTAGATAAATCCTGGTAGAATCAATTTTATCTGATTTTGTGTTACCTGACTGGTTAATACTTTTATTTTCACAAGATGCACTCCTCTTCCTGGTTCCTCCATCACAAGGCTCCTCCTGGCTTTCACTGTCAGATGAAGTATGCTCTTGAGGGTCTTGGTGGGCTACTGTTACAGCTACACTGCTCTGCTCCACTTCCTTCAGATTTAAATTACAAATCCCAGAAATTATTTCAGTGTCAGGCTCAGCCCTTGAACAGTGTGTTTCCCCACTGGTGTTAGAGGCAGACAGCTCCAAGTTCAGCCCTTCACTGCGTTCAGCCCCTGTGCTAACCAAGTCCGTTCTTCCCAAAAGACTCATCTCCTGAGTCACATTAGCTGCCATGCTGTCACCGTGTGAACTCTCAGTAGTCCATCCTTGACTTGTCCAGTACTGAAACTGTTCCCAGTAATACCAGTACAGTTCGCTATAATGCTGCTCCCACTCTTCCCTGGTATCCGGACTATTCCAAGGCTCAGAGGCTGCGGTGGTCTCAGACGATGAGACCTCTTGATGTTTCTCCAGCCAACTTTGCCAAAGAAGGCCCTCTCCGTACTCACTCCAGTACTTCTCCCATTTTCCTGTAAGTTCGTTGGGTGAAGCCACATTTGCAAGACTTTCTGAACTTTCACAGTTCCCTTCACTTACAACCTGAGCTTTGCTGCTCTTCTCATGTTGCTCTGTAGCTAGGACCAGCTCACCAGAAACGGACTGGCCATGACCACCACAAGCTCGATCCTGGCACTCCTGTCCCTTTTTATCCTCGTGTTTCTGCTGTAACTCTTTCTTCTTCTTTTTCTTTTTCATAATCTTCATGTTACTTCTCTTTCTATAATTTTCTGTTGCCTAAAATACAATGGAAAAACATACTTAGAAGCGCAAAACCTATAGGCAGCCTTTTCTTACCCTCTCTCCAAGCACATTTCTGTTTCCACTGTAACCCTCCCTCCCACCGCAACCCTGCTGTTAGCTTTCTCCCCGCAAAAGGTTGTAGCCTTTATGGATCTGATAGGGCCCCACTGCATAACCTTGGCTGACATTTCTGAGGAAGTTGTGAGAAAGAGCTGTGAGAACATCTATAGAAAGACACACACACATAAAAGGCAGAATTCCAGACAGAAGTGGGGTTGCCCAGAGGCAAGTCATTAGTAGCTCAAGGATTCAGAAGGAAAGACATTAACATGAAACACTATAAAATCCTAAAGGGAGGTTAGTCAGGACTTGAGGGGTCACTGGGCTGAGCTCAACAGTAAAACAGCTTCCCAGCAGCATCAAGGACCTGTTTAAGGGGGCTGAGGAGGCTGACCCTTATTGTTGCCTGGTATCTGTCCAGTCAGCAAACACTGCTCAGCTATCTTATTCGGGCAGTGAACACACAGTGCTCAGCCTAACAGAATGTTAAATCCTTGCTCTCTTTGGGTGCTTTTAAACAAAAAAGCATCACTTTATACTCGTAAGCTCTGTAAATCCCACAGCTGAATCTCTGAAGACACTGAAGAGAGGGGTGTAATATCATTCCCATCCCATACTGCTCTCCACGTTGGCTAGCAGAAACACAAGGAAACAGCCCCCTTTCCAAACAGGTGGCCCTCTCATTTGTGCAATAAACCCCTTTCACTTGTTAGAACAAACTCTGAGTACTACAACTGTCTAGTGGAACAGAAGACGGAAATCTGTTACTGAAAGGAAACACTGAGGTAACTTGTTGGTTTCATCAAATACAACTCCACTTGTTTTAGTGGGGCTTCCTGTGCTTACGGATACAAACAACATAAAAACATCCAAGAACAGCAAGTTTTTCTATCAGACAAATCTGCCAATTTTTTTCATAAAGAGCCAGATTAAGTTTGGCAGTGGTGTAAAGTAAGTGTAAAGTGGTGTAAGTTTGGCAGTAAAAAGGCAGTGGTGATGAGGGACTAAAACTCACATGGGCAAAAGACTGCAAATGTACAAATATTACTCCAAATAAAGCAAATAAAGATTTACCAGAAAGTCTCTGCGGGCTGACTGCCCCCCAAACTGAAGAGGCAGCCCCATACTCTTCATAAGCTCGGCCTCTGAGTCTAGTTCAACGTCTTCCAGGTCGAGAGCATGATTAGCATCAGCCTTTAGTGTCACATTGCGACAACGGTTCTCCTCCTCCGATGCTTGTTCCTCCCCTATTAATAAATTATATTAAGTGAATATAATCTGGTTCTGATACCTCAATGCAACAGCATGGCCTACAAAAATAAGCAGTACCGCCTCTTAAGCTTCCTTTCCCACTTAAAATTTTCCTCCTAAGCATCTTATTTTCCACATAACTACCAGCAGGAACCAAAATCTGTCCGGGCTGGAGTTAACTTTCCTCATAACAGCCTACGTGGCGCTGTGGTTTGGATCCGTGGCTAAAACAGCATGGATAACACACCTATGTTTTGACTGTCGCTGAGTGGTGCTTGCACAGCATCATAATTGTCTCCCTTCCCCACTCTGTCCCCCCCCTCAGTGAGTAGGCTGGGGTGGGCAAGAGATCAGGAGGGGACACAGCTGAGACTGCTGACACCGTCAACACCGTAGGATGCGATGCTCAGCAATAAAGAAGTGGGGTGGAAGGTACAGGTGCTTGGTCAACCCGCCACAAACATTCACCTCAGTAACTTGCAGAGCAAACTACAACAACGCCCAGCAAAAACCAGAAAAATCACTATTAGGAAAAGAAAGTTCTTTACAGGAGTTCTTTTAGCATGTATCAGAGCAAGCTTGAAATGCAAGAAACTGCTGGTTTTCTTACAAATCTTTCGAAAACACACTAACTACAGAACATAACTAACTCAGAAATAACTCCTCAACTATCAAAACACCGCTGGCACACCTATCAAACTTTAAAGCAACATCGTATGCATACAAAGTGACAAAAACCATGAAGAAAGCAGGGATTGCATATTGATGAAACTTATGAAATACAAAAGCTCTTGATACAGTTGATAAAGCTGAAAAATTTAAGATTTTTTTTTTAGTATGCATTTACTGCCAAATTACTACACAGCACGAGACTCTCCTGTTTTTAACCGATTACTCTCACCACAATTCACAAACGCACAAGAATGAGGTTTACATTCTCCTCCTTCACTCCGCCTCTGCCTCACCTGCACTACTCATTCTCAACCTCTACAGACACTCCTTTCTGCTCAGCCTCTGGCCCTTCAAACCAAGCCATTAGGGGATGCTGGAGCTAGCAAGACAGCAACGGAAAAACCAGGTACCAAAGGAATTATGTTCAGATAGGGTGAGGAATTCTGGAGGATGGAACAAGAGAGTGGTGTGGAATTTGCCAGAGTGCGCACCACAATTATTCCTAAAATACCGGAGAGACTTACCCCTCTGGTCCTCCTCCTGTGACTCCTCCTGTACACACAAAATGTAATTTCCCCTCTCAGGGCTACTGCTTCTGCTCTGCCCCTGGCCCAGCGGATTAATCAGCAGCAGCTAATGTCCCAGGCTGGGGCAGAGGCAGCAGGACAGTATTACTCCCAGGCAAACATCTAGGATTTGCAGACCCTCCATCACACAAGTAATTTTGAGCTAGGGAAGTCGAAATCATGATTTGAAAGCACGGCAGGGAGTTGCGAGCGAATCCGCTCTGTGGAGAAGACGTCAGCCAGTAAATCTGTGCAAAACGGAATAAGCATCACACCTGGTTTGACACAAACTTCCACACCGGGATTAGAGCAACTCGAAAGTGATTGCACGTGCAAAGTTATTACTCACATCCATGCCCACAGCAGAAGCACTGAAAACCAAGAAGAAAATGATGGGATAGCCGTTACTTGGTCCTGCTGTGCCTTAACCAGCCACATGCAACCCACTCGAACCGCGGATCACACTGCACATTTTATCACCTTACCTGTACTGTCATTGTCATCTCTGACGTAAAATCCCTTTAATCCCAGTTTATATAATTTCCGATCTCTGTAAAAACAAAGAGAGGCATTAATGCAGAAGATCATCCTTAAAACGAGGTGTTGTTTTTGGTTTTTTTTGTTTTTTTTTTACAGTAAAACGAATCATTCAGAGCAACAACCTCCTCAGGAACCCCCCCGCGGAGCCCCCACGGCTGGAGGTTCCGAGAGGCGACTGGCCAGGGTGCCAGACAACCCCATCCGGGCTTCCTCGCCCACGAAATGCTGGCCCAGGTGGTCTTCTGAGACCCTTCCCACCTGGGCTGCTCTGTGATTCTAAACCCACGAAGCAAAGAAAAACAGGAAACAGGTAGCGCCTCAAAGCCGACACGAGAGATGATCAGAAAGCATTGCTGCCACGCAGAACACTCGGGAATGAAATTTTTGGTCCACAAACGTTCCCGCTTAAGCGAGTGGAATTTAGGCGCCCCGTGAGCACCGCTCAACCACCCCCCGCCCCGCACCCCGTCGAGAATCCCGCGCCTCCTCCCTGGCTTCAGGTCCCTCCGCGCCCCTTTGGGGATGGAAGGAGGGGACGCGAACACGCGGGGCCCGACCGGCGCTGGCGGCGAGGCCGCTACTCACTCGACGAAGGCCCGGGAGCAGAGGCAGAGGATGCCGCGGGCCGCCCCCGCCTGCAGCAGCAGCTCCGCCACCAACCGCCCCGGCGGGTCCTGCCCCATCCCTGCGGGAAGGCCCACGCCGTGGCACCGGCCCGCCGCGGCCTTCCGCCGGAACTGCGCTCAGCGCCGAGCCCGCCCCCAGCCCGCCCGCCGGCGGCCGAGGGGGCGGCCCGAGCCGAGCCAGGCCGAAACAGGCCAAGCCGTGCCGTGTTGTGCCGTGCCGTGCC
Source organism: Tetrax tetrax (assembly GCA_009806455.1). Classification (NCBI taxonomy): domain Eukaryota; kingdom Metazoa; phylum Chordata; class Aves; order Otidiformes; family Otididae; genus Tetrax; species Tetrax tetrax. The sequence goes on from WHYT01016953.1 coordinate 135,493, forward strand.
GTGCCGAGCCGAAGGGTGGCGAGCTGAGCGGTGCGGTGCGGTGCCGAGCAGTGTCATGCCGAGCGGTGCCGATCCGAGCGGTGCCGAGCTGAGCCGTGCGGTGCCGAGCAGTATCATGCCGTGCCGTGCCAAGCCGAGCCGAACCGAGGGGTGCCGAGCCGAGCAGTGCGGTGCTGAGCGGTGCCGAGCGGTGCTGAACCGAGCCGAGCCGAGCCGAGGGGTGCCGATCCGAGCAGTGCGGTGCTGAGCGGTGCCGACCTGTGCTGAGCCGAGCCGAGCCGTGCCGTGCCGAGCCGTGCCGTGCCGAGCCGAGGGGTGCCGATCCGAGCAGTGCGGTGCTGAGCGGTGCCGAGTCAAGCCGAGCCGAGCCGAGCGGAGCGGTGCTGAACCACCTGGTGCCGAACCGAGCTGAGAGGTGCGGAGCTGTGCCGAGCCACCTTCAGCCTGCGGCCGCCGCAGCGGTGGCGGAACCCTTGCTCAAGGAGCAGCAGCTGCATCAGAATTGGGGGTTCAGCTCTTAGCACCCTGCTTTGCCTGTCAGCGACTCAGGCTGCAGCTCGGCTTTCGAGAGCCGTAGCGGGGGGTGCAGCCGTAGCTCTCCGGCTTCTTGCGCTCTCAGTGGCTCCCAGCGAGGAATATTTATATTTGCATCTCGGAGGTGGCGTTCCGAGTGGGGAGAAAGTGGGGGGAGGAAAGGACATGGCAACAAATATCTTCCACAAAAGAAACGGCATCAAAAATGTGGCAAAACCGGGAGTAGGAAACAGGAGTGGAAAGCCTGAGCAAAGCGCCTTGGAGTAGCGACTGGAGCAGAAGTAAGAGGAGAGTGTAAAATGAGGAGAGAACAGGGACGGAGCGGGTCGAAATGAATGGGAGAAGGAGGCAGGGGAGGGAGGAGAGCACTGGGGCGCAGCGATGCGTGGTACGGCACCGGGACACAGGCAGCCGTGTTTTGCTCGCAGACTTCGTTCCTGTGGAGTCCTGCTTCGGGCAGGGGATCAGATATAACCAGGGAAAATATCGGGAAAGGGACTGTTTTATTTGGGAGACCTGCCGACCTGTTGTGAGTGTTGGGGGGTGTTTAGAACAGGAGGTTGGTAGGAGAGAAGGGAAGGTGCAATGCTGAGCAGACGACAGGATAGGATCCTTGAGGTTGGAAGAGACCTCCAAGATCATCAAGTCCAACCATCAAGCTAACACCACCATGTCCACTAAACCATGTCCTGAAGTGCCATGTCTACACCTTTTTTTTTTTTTAATACCTTTAGAATTAGATTTTATCCTTGATGGTACTGCAGAGACTTTATATGATGATGCACAAGATTTGAGAGATTTCCTATGTAAAACACCGAGGGATGGACCATTCAGGTCTGCTTGGTCAAAGCTTACCGGTAAAACGCACAAAATCCAGGTCTCTCTGAAGACCATTACAAAGCCTTCTGTGTTGGTCTGCACCCTGTAGAAAATGACCCGACGCTGGAAGGGCTGTCCCCCCCGTGGGAGGGACCACATGCTGGAGCAGGGGAGGAATGTGAGGAGTTCTTCCTCCGAGGAGAAAGGAGTGGCATAAAGCGACATGTGATGAACTGACTGCAACTCCCATTCCCTATTGCCCCCTGTGCGGCTCAGGGTGGGGAGGGAGTTAGAGACTATTGAAAATGACATTAAGCCCAGGAAGAGGGAGGGGTGACGGGGAAGTTGGTTTTGTTCTCTTCCTCATTATCCTGCTTTGATTTTAATAATAAATAAATAGTTTTCCCCAAGTCAAGTCTGTTTTGCCCATAACCATAACTTGAGTGATCTCTCCCTGTCCTTAACTCAAAACTCAAGCTTTTTGTTATATTATCTCTCCCCCATTCCGTCGGAGGGTTCGGGGGAGTGAGAAAGAGACTGCATAGCTTGGTCCCAAGCGGGGCTAAACTACGACACCTTCCTAGACATCAGTGGGACAGGATTTCTCAGATAATAATTATGAACTTTCTGATCTCTTCTTACGTGCTAGCCTGCTACCAGACACTGGGAGAGTATTAGAAAGAAGTGTGCCATACATGCACGCCCTGCTTTTAGGCCTTCTGCAAGCTGTTTGCTTTTAACAAGCTGGGATACTGGGCTTTATGTTAGTCACATTCGACGTATGATGTGCTGTGTGGTTTGGCTGCTCTGCTGTCTCATTCCATTTGCATCAGTCCGTTTTGGGTAACAAGGCTATACAGCCTCATGAGGATGCAAGATGTCCCCAGGATTTTTAAGACATTTCATGTATGAAGTATGCAAAGGGGAGTTTGGAGGCAGAAGGACTGACCGTTCTGGTGACCGTAGCACAACTACCATCCAACAACAAATTCCATCCACTTACAAAAAAAACCAAAAACCAAACTTAAAATTAATTGTATCCTGAATCATGCACCATCTTACATCTGATATAACAAAAAATATTAAATACTGTCATTAGATGTATATCTATCACTACAGTAATTTAATGCTTTAGAAATACAGATAAAGATCACACCAGTTCTAGTGCTCATATGGGTGTAACTGCCTCTGAAATTAGGATGCTACATCACCTTCCTATTTCAAAACTGAAAATGCAGTAAAATAAAAATATTTTAACACAAATTTTTCAACCACAGCCAAATGGCTGTTTTTTTATAACGTCCAAGCCCGTTATCCTACAGCCCGCAGGAGGAGCAACCGGCAGGTTAGGCCTGACGTAGGTGGAGGTGCCTCCTAATACTCTCCCATTCCCCACCCATCTGCAGCTGATGGTATGCAGTTTCTGCCTGTTTAGCAAGACGGTGGATTTCTCCTCATGGCGCTTATCCAGTTTTCTGCAGTCCCATCATCTAGCAGTGAATTGCACAGGTCTGTGAGCTGTTGTACGAGAAGTCACCTTTTTCATTTTGAATGTGGCTTCTCCCAGCTTCAAGTGATGCTTCCCTTACTGGAAGAGTAAGTGAGCAATTGATCCATACACAGCTACTGTGCTGCTGGATTTTATAGATGTCAATCATATTCCTTATAATCTCTCTTGTCCAAGCTGATGTAGCCCTGGCATAGTCAATGTTTCTTCTCTGGGAGCCAGTCTGTACCTTTGGATTTCCTCGTTACTCTTTTCTGACCTTTTTCTAGTTGTACTACGTCATAGTTGTGATATCCCTGTTGGACAACAACTGCACTAATAGGTCTGACCTCGGCAGGGCAGTGCACACCAAGTGTGATTTTTAGCAGATGTGATTTTAAAATGTTACACTTTACCTAGCAAAAAGATGCTTGTAACAACACTTGCACTGACATGTTTAAGCTAAAGTAAAATAAGCTATCCTTAAAAATATCCACTGATGAGATGCTTCTGATTTTTAAAGTCATATGTAATGAAGCTGGTTTAAGTTTGTGCTTGACAGGGAGTCTATCTTGTAGGAAAACAATGGACTGCTCCACATTGAGTCAGTTGAGATGTCCTTCCACTGGAACCTGAAATGATTTGCCTGATCCACATGAATGAAGCCAAAGCAACCAGGGGCTCTGCAGCCTGCTCCCCAGGCTGCCTGCCCTCCTCTGCCCTCCCTTGCTTTCCTCTGGCAGGTCCCGCTCTGAAATGCTTCCTTCTCTGCTTCCCTCTCCTGTTTTCTGCTCCTTGCTCTCATCTTGGGCTATCTTTTTTTAGTATCTTAGGTAATAGTGAAGACTTCCACTTCTCAGTGATCCTGGCCTTGCTGCTTTTATCTGTGCTTCTGAGAACGTGACCTTGCCTCCCAGCTGACTTTAAAGCTCTTCATTATTTCCTTTTTAAATCCCTATTCAAGGCTAACTTCTATGACAGGTACTGACCAAATACCGATAAGTTGAGGGATGCTGAGAATAGCATCCTCAGCTATTAAAAGTAAAGCAAAAACGAATATGTGCCATGTGTATAACACAGAAGATATTACCACTGTAATTCTTATCTGCTCGTGTAATTTTGAACTCCAGCCTTACATGTATGTCTCCCTCACTATGTATGAGAAGTGCTGGAGAAATAAGGCAAATATTTCTGATTCAAGCTGAGGTTTATTGTATGTTTATGTAAGAACTTACAGAAAAGAACCTTCACTGTTTTCTTGGAGGAAATTATCAGATTATTTGTGTGTCTGAACATAGTAAAAACCCAAGTTGTTTATCAATGTCTTGGTTTATAAGCAGCTGATAAGATTAAGAACAGTATTTGAACAGACTACAATTTTCTAAGTTACGTGTTACAAAAGACAAGTAATTATATCGTCTTTTTGTAGATGAGAGAAATATCTGAGAGTGTTTAACTCAGTGTACTGTATTCTTTCTTTGCAGGAAGAGACACGTAGACCCGAATGCCATACATGAGAATCTGTGATCTCTGTGATTTGTGTATTGGAAGAATTGATTCAGCTGAAGTATCTGTATGACTTTCTGCAATGTGTACACCGGTTCCGGCTGGTCCAAATGCCGGTTGCGATGCTCATTGTACCTGAGGTTTTTCTGCCTGGTGTTCTGTACCCTTTCAGTCTTTTCCTTCACATTTACAAGAGAAAGAATGGCTTAAACAGGCATTATTCCAATGAACTGTGGGACAGAAGGCAGCAGGTGGTGACATATCTGTGGAACTTGCTTGGAGAATTATGGCATGGTAAGAGAGAGTTTTTTTCTTTTAGCTTGAAAATAATCTCTTAAAAAGAGGAAGAACTGGAGGAAATGTCATTTCTGCAGTTGCAAATGTACACAGAAGGACGTACAATTGGCTTAAGCTTCAGAGACCCTCCAGTCCTCCAAAAAGGTACTTGCCAATGTATAAATGACCAGCTACTCAAATTATTCATGACTTGCAGAACTAGAGGTCTCTCAGTGCTACCTCCTTTTCACTTTTTTTGATAAAGACTAGAGTCCACTGAGCAAATGCAAATCATAAGGTCAAGGTAGTTTAACATATGATTTTGTGACCATCTGTATGAGAAGATTTTTTTTTTCAGTGTCAAAGTCCCCTTTGACACTTAGATATGAGTGATAAAAGTAATTTTATGTGGCAACATTGTCTCAGGGAGAATTAAACTCTAATAGTCTCAAAACCCTTGCACTTCTAATTCTTGTTCAGCTCATAATATTTTTTTTTTGCTTTTGTTTTGTAACATACATGAAGCTGTCTCAGATAGATTAGGTATTTTCTTTAAATGGTTGATGAACAAAACAAATGTTTAAAAGGACATAAAGCGAAAATGATATTGAGGTATGATATTTAGGTCTGTTACTTACTCTATAGTGCATTTTTGATCCCCTAATTGCCTTCTTAAAGACAGTCTAAATCTCAGCCTCCTAGTTGTGGGCAGAATCCTCTAATTACGCTGTGGCTGTGTTCACATTATGTCATTAGACAAATCTGTGGGAGATACGGGTTCTTGTAATCATTGTGGTTGCCGTAGCTGTTACAGTTTGTTTGGCATTTGCAATTACAGTGAAAGAATAACACTGTTAAACAGTAATTACTTTGCTTTCACAGAAGCAAACAAAAGTGTTTAAGAGAAAGTCTATTGAAAAACAAGAAATAAAGAGGTGCTTCAGTCACAGCTCCACATCCTTTCATTCCAGGACAGAATATTAATTTTAGTTGCTCTTATTTTTATACAGTGAAGGGCTCTGGAGTTTTTGTTTTTCGGTAGTTTGTTTTCTTTTGGTTTGTTTGGGGATTTGGGGGAAAGTGTGTGTTTGGTTTTGTTTTTTTTTTTTCTGGGGGAGTGGTGGTGTCTTTTCTGTATAAACCAGGCCAAATAAGCATATGTGACATTTCACTAGAGGGCAGAAATTCCCACAGAACAGAGAACTGCTGCACTGTTGCACCACTGAGGAGTCCCATCGGTTATTGCTGCTACCTTTAGTTCCTACATAAAGAGTCTTCTAGCGCAGGCTTGGAGGTGAAAGCCAGAAAGACTAGGAAGATAATGGATAACTTTTATAATGCTTATGCCATGGATTTGATCGTTCCCTGGTTCCATATGTCTTCACAGCCCAAATAAGTACTATCAGTGCCTGATGTCTTCAAGGCACCTTTGAATCCTGTGGAAACCATAATTAATTGGGAAGGTACCTGTTTGGTCTTGCCAGTTATCAGATAGTTAACCTAACATTTCTGTTTCTCCCCATTGTTGCCCATGGTTTAACTTTTTATATTCCGGGTTTTTTTTTTTTTTTTTTTTTTTTTTTTTGTACAGTAGTACATGAGTTAAATCATATCCAGTTATATAGCCCTAGATAATGGACCAGACCATTTACTTCACAAGCGACCACTGTTCGTTTGGAAGTGCTGCTGATGTAGTTTAAGCTGGGGGATGCCACATCCTGAGACTGTGAACACATTAGGGACATCTTAAAAAATTGATTTAAAGATGTGTAGCTTTAATTCTTCTTTACCACAAAGTATATTTCTTTTTGAGCTGGGTTAGTTTTTATAGGTGCAGCCTATATTCCTATAAGGAAGTTTTATAGTGCTTCCTACTGCTCTGTTTTTCAGTATAGCTCTGAAAATAACAACTTTATGTTTCTCTGTTGCTTATTAATTTTTGCTTGCAAGTTCAGACCTTTTAGCATTGTATAGGAGCCCTAGTCATAGACCTATTATACTAAGTATAACGTGTACATCCTGAGTGAAAAGATTGTTTCTAATCTAAAGCGTGGGTAGCAACTTTGTGTAAAGAATGTAAGACTTCTGTGGAGATTTATTATGTTTTCAGGCCACAAAGTGATGTCAAATAAAGATAAATCAAATGTCATGGCCATAGGCAAAAGATTATAGAAGCAACTAATTTTTCACCTCAACAGCCACCACGGACCACAAAACAAGATCATACTGATTGAAGTAACTGCAGGGTAACAAAACTAATCCAACAGCTCTAGCCTCCTAAAAAACAGGGTGGCAAATTAGGGACATGCCCTTGCTTGTCTGCAGTAAAGCAGCTTAATGTTAGTGCTTCCATCATAAAAAGGTGGTCTTCCACACAGGGCTTTTCCTCCGACACTGAGCATCTCTGGTCCTGACCTGCAGATACAAGGATGCCCTCGCTTGCAACTTAATATCTGAAGCTGAGGGAAGCTGTAAGGGGTGGTAGGCTGGCCACTTGCTACAGCTTCTTTTTATGTTAAAACTTTAAATGACTGGTAACTTTATTATTTTCTTTATGTTAAGTTTGTAACAATTATATAGATATTTTGTTCACAGTACTTTTGGATTATATGGGTTTATATTTATTTAAGGTGTTTCTTGATTAGTATTTTGAGGTAAATTCTAGGGTATATGTTGTTTCTCTGGAACTAATCATTGAACTGACTTGCTTCTCAGTTCATATTTGAGGATCCAAAAGCTTTATCTGCATTTTTCTTTTCAATGTTTTTGCTGAATGGGAAACTTTTATTTCATTCTGCTCTTTCTGCAATCTTTTAGGCCACTAAGTATTTTTAATTTCTTTAGTTATAGCATATGATTATGAGAAACTATAGACATTTTGTTAATCTGAGAGTATTTTCCCCAAATTCAACAGTTCGGCTGCAAATAACGCTGATGTATGTGAGGAGAGACTACCTACCAAAATATAATTTACAAACAAGAAATTTCCTTTCTCTATTAAAAGTTCATATTAAAGGCTGAACATATATAGAGAGGAATGGCACAGGAATGCACCAAACCAGCAACTTTCTTTGAGATGAAAAGTGATATAATTAGAGGATCAAGAAGAAGCTTGTTAGTTTCTAGCTACATTTAAGCTAGGAAATGAAATAGTCAATAATCTGAGTTAAAGAGCTATTGTAACTTGAGTGTGATTCAGGGGTACTGAAGCTAATTCCTTACTGTTTTTTTTTCAGTAGCATATGACTTTTTCAGCACAAGGGAGTGTGGCAAGGAAGTCGTGCTTGACTTGCATGGTTTAACTCAAATCGGGATCAAAGTAGTTTACTGATTTATTAATGACACATAATTAACTGGCAGTCAGTGAACTTCACATTCTGGATCAATATCAGCAGGCCAAAGATAAACCAGTGTACAAAACTGCTGCAAGATGTTAAAAAGCACTTACCAGTGTTTGGAAATGAATCCCCACCATTTCTATTCCCACGGGAGCACGTTGAGGTGTGTGCACCCCTCTCTCACAGAACAGGGGGTGACAAGTGCATTGCCCCTCTTTTGGCCAGGCATGTTCTCCTGCTGGAGATGGGCCTGCTCCGTCTTTGCATGTAGCAGCACAGCTCCCTGCTGCCTGCTAATTCGTGCGCTGGTGAGAAGGTATCCCACGAGATCCCACCACGCAAATTCCCACATGTGCCCCGAGCTCTGGGTCCTTCTGCTGCGCACCTTCCCGCTCCCAGGTGTGAGCCTGCAGTCACAGGTTTCTTGTCATCTTTTATACTTCTCCTCAAGCTGACTCTTTTCTCAAAAACCTCTTAGTAGTGCCCTGGTTGCTGCTTAATCCAACAGATGCCTATTGTAAAAAAACATCGTCATTATTAGTTTCCTCATTTGATTCTCAGTTTTGAGGTAACCTCCTCTCAGAGCAGGCAGTTTTGGCTGTCCTGTCTGCATGGGCTGTTTACATTCACACTCCTGCCATACAGGCCAGCTAGTATTCAGGCCACACTACCAGGACAGGTCCATCAGGAGGTTTTGTTACCTCAAAACTTGACTGGTATAAAATTACTATAATAACATTTCATATTCTGAATAAGTTAGGAGCTTTGTGGAGTGGAGGAAACACCAGATGGTCCATCATTCACCCTGGAGCCATCCCTGCTGACTCCTTGTACTCCTTGTACCAGAGCACAGGCTGGTCATTTCACATTTAAAACAACAGAGAAATATTCTCATCCTATGACAGAATGCTAAGCAAGAAATATTTAAAATAAAAATATTTTTATGAAACTCACAGATAAATACATATCTACTGTAATTCTGGTAAGAAAAGAGTAATATAAAGAGACAAACCAAACGGGCAGTTATCCCAGTCATCCCTCTTCAACTATGGCCAACTGTAGCTAACCAAGGCTGAGGAAAAAAAAATAAGCCATGTATACTGTGATAGTTCCCCAGATAAATGTGAATTGTCTATATTGGCATAACGATATTTTCTGGTTTGTTTTCTATTTATTTTCTCATAATTGCCAGCATTCAATTTGATGCTGACCATAACTGAACATAGGACTCAGTAATAACATTTTCACAGAAATATCTATTAAAAGTTATCTCCTTCACAACTGGCTCTCACAGCCTATCCCAAACTGAGCTTATTTATCACTACAGAAATCTCCTAGCACTTCATGTTTGCTGCATTTCCAATATCTCCTAATTATTGATTCCATATATCTTGCTGCTTTTATGATACAGGGAAGGTTTCATGTACATAACCATCATCGAGAATGAACTGGAGATACAACAGTCCTAGTTGAGCTCCATATGGGCAAACTTCTTTGGAGGAATTAAGCTATTGTCAAATACATGGCAACATGTTGGTAGCTAGAAGTAAAATTCTTCAAAATGAGAGTTTTCTTGGGATTTTTCCCCCCAAATGTTGCCTGTAAAACTGCATTTCCAGATTAGAAAATAAATCCTAAAGCCTTTTAGATTATATATTTTACCTGTGTATGTCATGAATATAAAGACTGAAATTCCTGCAACTACCAGATGTGTTTGTTTTTCTTTTTTCATTTCTTAACAGGCAAAAATTGCAGTTCAGACTCTAAGAGACAGACACGAAAAACCAAGAGGAAACATGCTAAGAGCTTTATTAGAAAGACTTAATGAACATCAGAAAGTTGACTAATATGTTGAAATATTTTATCCTAAGAAGCCTTCAAATTAATGAATTGCTAGAGCTTGTGATATTTTAAGGGAGAAGTTTTAATTATTTAATAGGTTTAAAAAAATGTATTTGATTTTAAAGTCAAAGTCACTGTACTCATTGTTCATTTTCTTCTTTCTATAAAACGTCTGAGGTATATTTTCTATTCCAGATAAGTTCATATGTTCCTTGACCTCTAGTTGCCACAGACTTTAATTAGCAGGTGCAAACATTTGAACTGGATCTTGAGAAATTCTGTTCCTCCTCATTTTTATTTCTCTTGGCTGTTTCTAGACAGGACAAGAGATGAGATGGGGTTCTTATGGGGTGGGAATGTAACAGTAAAGTCACAGGGAGTCAAATTTTGATGTTTTTTCTTGAACTCTTTTTCCATTTAACATCACAAGGGTTTGCTGTAGAGACAGTTTCTGTCTATTTTAGCTAAACATGAAAAGACTTTCTACCTGTTTTCCAAATGAGATAGAATTAGGCAATCTGACTCACAGAAAGAGTTTATCACTCTGAACTATGCTTACTGTCTGTTTAAAAAAAAAAAAAGGATATAGAGTTTAAGGCAGCATTTGGTAGGCCATTACTCTCATCCTTCTATTTTTCCATTAGTGTTATTTTAATGTCTGTTGTTACTACATTGTTGTTTTTCTTATCAACATTTTTACCTTAGCATGGATTTATATTTCATAATGTGATTTTTTTTTTTAGCAAAAGGTACCTATATATGATAAAGCAACATGGAGAGAAATTATCCTTTATGTTGCTACTATATGGGGATTAACCAAAAAAAAAACAAAAAAGGATAGTGGGCTTTTTTATTAGTTTCATATGTACTTTTTAAAAAATGAGACAAACTCAATGTATTTGTTTTGTTTAATGGAGTTTCAGGTTGTTTTTTTTTTTTTTTTAAGCCTCAGTAGCATAATAAATACAAATTTTATAGGAGGTTTGATGTGTATATTTTGGACTTTTGTTAGTTGAAAGGTTGGGATGTCCTTTTGATACTGCTTTACACAGGTCCAAACAAAATTCATCAGTTTGCCATGTCAGGTTTTTCATTAGTGTGACTGTGACAGTATAAGATAGTAGTGAAGTTTGGATATGTGCCCTATAGGATGCCCTGTAAGCCCGTATTTGGTCTAAATTGGGCACAGTCACACATTTCTTCTGAATTAGAAAGATGAAGAGCAGGGGAAACGAAGGAAAGGGAGGGTAGAGGAAGAAGCCTTCGTCCTTTTTCTTGGGCCATTTCTCTAAAGCCTTTAAGATTTCTAGGACTTTGGCACATGAATGCAATTCGAGACACAAGACAGGGCGCATTGGGCAGTCTGGCCAGGGTGTCACGTCAGGTCCTACTACAGCGATTAGAAAAGCTGTTTCTACTGGGAACCCACACTTGTGATCTGTTCTTTCTAATTCTGTTATGTTAAATCTTACTTAAGTGTTCGGTGTATTCTATGCTCTACTATATTCCCCAAAACAAGGGTAAATGCAAAACCATAATGAGTTCAACTGCTTTGGAGGGCAGTACTTTATTTGAGAAGTGGCACACAGGGATGGATAAGATGAGCCATTCAACAGTGAAAATGATGTTTCAGCGTCTCAGTGTCTCCTAGCAGCAGTGGCTTTTAACCCTAAGAGAGGCCTGGGGGAATGTGGTTTTGGATCATGGTCCTGGTTGAAAAAGGTTTTGAATAGTGAGTAGAGAAGATTTTCCTAGTCGCTTGACTGGTGCTTAGAAAAGCAAAACTCTGTACTGTATGATAATATTATTCACAGTTGTGTGATTTTACCAGCAGTTTCTTTTAACCTCTAAGTCCCTAAACATTTGGCCTAAACCAAGTCTATGCGAAGAAAATGCTTTACAAGTTCAAGGCAGAGATTTTAGATGGCAAGAAAATTCCTGTTTTCGGTCTCTCATCAGCTCCACACCAGGGTAATAACCTGTCCTGGTTATGCTCGAGCAAATATACTGTAGCTGTAGAAAGAGGGATAGGATTTCATATTAAAATATGATTAAAATATGAAATGTACAGTGGTTTTTTTTCCTAGGCTTGTATCTGGAAGGTCCACAGAAACAGAAAAACAGATCAAAGAGGAAAGACTGTCTGTCCAGGCAGCTGCCATTTGTGTTGCTGCCGGTTACTGGGGCTGTCTCAGTGTTGGCTCTGCTATGGCTCTTTTGTTTTTTTTTCCAGTGTTACTGGTGTATAAGATTAGGGTCTCAAACACTTTGCAAAACCACAAGGAAAAGACTTCAGCATTCAGACTTGGGTTTATGGTGGTTTGGCTCAGTGGCCAGGTTTTCTACAAATGATAATAGCCAAAACACATTTGGCCTCATGGTAAGCAGGTCAGTTATGTGTCAGTTATGACACACTTTTGCACAGCAAGGAGGTCTGCATAAAGCCTGAAGGTGTCCCCTATGGCCATCAATCATCTCTCAGTCTTTATCCTCTTTTACAGTGATCAGAAACAGCACAGCTTGCAAATTTATCCTACCCTTAGCCATTAGCAAACCTGTCTGTAAACAGTGTACATTAATCAATGATCCAGGGAGCCCAGCAGCACCTACCGAGACCGTCTCTTGCTCTTAGGATGAGGAAGACTATAGGGGAGGTTGACGTAGGTAGAGTTTCACAAATGTATATTGTGGCTCTTACATACAATCATTAAAGCATTACGCGTGGCCTTATGAAAGGATTGAGATACAGGGACTGGTAATTGCCAGGATAAACTGAAAGACAGTGGCTAAAGTGTGATTACGAGTGATCAGAAGAGAGCATGATTCAGAGCATTAGCAAGTGAAATACAGAACGTGGCACTTCTTGTTTTTAATTTCAGCCTTCACTAATAGTTGAAAGCTGTTGCCATCTTCATATAAGCTGTTTGCCTGATGTGAAATAAGTTTGGGATTATCTTGGTTAGCCACGAGCACAACAAACATCAACATAGTTGCTGGTGTTTACCCTCACTGGCAGCCTCAGGCACTAGCTGTGCCAGGAAATCAAGCAGGATGGGCAAGGGTCAGATGCTGTGGTGCAGTCACCATTTCTGTTTAAATGCCAGCATAGTCCCTGGCGCAGTTTTGGCTTATTTAGCAGCCTCCCAGATAGCTCCTGGGCACAGTCTGGGGGACAGAAGTAGCCACTGAGTGTTCCTGTCAAGCGGAATGGGTGAAGACACCCTGTTTTGAGGGAGGGAGGAGAAAGGAGTTCAATCCCTGGACATAAGGATCTCTTGTCCTCAAGGCCAAGGAACAGCCATTTTCCTGTGTGATTTCCTAATGTAGGTATGAGCAAGGAGGCTGAATTACATGACACTAAAGGTGGATCCTACAGATCAGTGTTAAAGTACCAGCATAGGGAAGCCTGTGCTGCCACTGTGTTTGCTGAACACATTGTGTAGCTTGAAAAAAAAAAAAACACCCTTAAACTTCCAGTGCGCCAGTCTGTATCCTAATCCCACACATAACAGAGAACCCTTAGATGTCTTCCTGAAATCAATATGACAATTCCAAATATGTGTGTGTATGTTTTATATACAGTCATATATATGTGTGTGTGTGAAGTTCATAGGTATTTGCCATGGCCTCACTGAAACCTATGAAACAAATCCCACTGATTTCAAAAGGAAAAAGTACAAGTTGTAAGTGTGAATGACTTCTTTTACCTACAAGGTGAAGTTCTTGTTTGTTATAGCAATTAATTGTGTTGCCAGAGTACATGAGAAAGAAGAATAAATAAGACCAATAAATAATAACAAAAGGTAGCACAGTTAGCACAAATAAAAGAACTTGCAGTCAAACAAGAAGACTATTCCTGATAATAAAATATAAACATAAAAAAAATAAAGTGGATTAATGCATGAAATAAAATCCTTATTTTATTAGATGATGTCTGGTGGTGAGTCACAGATCAGAAAAGATGTATTTCTGAAATATTTGCCATGCTTCATGTTTGGGAAGAAATATCAGAAGAAAGCTCTGAAAGAAAACTCATTAAAGAAGAAAGTAGAACATAAATCAATTTAGTGATGGTTTGCAATGACAGTGTAAAGAAATCAGTTTTGTACCTCTGATGTGATAAGGATACAGAAGGTAGTGTAATGGCAAATCATACGTGTTTAACAATGTCTCTGTTGTTACGCCGATAACTCTGTGGGTAGCAAGCGTGGATAATACCAGCCCCCAAATAAACAACATGTAAGCCTAACTACAGAGATTTTATCTTGTCTGTATTAAATGTCTCCATTACAGCTTGAAGTCCAAGGCTCCAAGACAAATTGCATTTTTTGATAGGGGCTCCCAGAAATATCACCCTGCAGCCGTGCACGGTGGGCCCTGGGCAGCCCAGCTCCTTTGGAAGGTGCTGGTATTGCCTCCACCATGGGACACCCTGCCTGCTGGGGTGGTGTAGGATGCAGGAGCCCATTCTCCTTTCCTCTGGGCTGCCTGTTCGACAGACAGGCACATTTCTCAGGATGTCCAGAAAAAAAAGTACATAATGAATTAAGTTAAGGCAGAAAAACTCCAAACCCTGTGATAAAGCAAAATGCAAAATAAAAACAAACCTGACAAGCACAGAGAAACTCAGATGAGAGGTCAGAGCATGTTTACAAGACAGAGCAAATATAAGTATAAAACAGTGATATACCAGCCAGGAGGAATAAGACAACATTGGATATAGATATAAAATACATATGGAGATACAGATATATGAAAGTGAGAAACAGAAATCACAGTTTTTGTCAGACTAGAGGAAAAGGAAGTACTAGAAATAATATTATGGGGATTTTTTAGGAAAGAGGAGAATGAGTACTCTGTTTAAGCTGTTAAATTAAACTCTGTTTAATTATTCTGGAACCTCAACAGTAGAGCAAAGAATGATAAATTGTATTTAAATAGTAGAATAACTTATTCCTGTAGATATATGTGATATATAAACAGCTTTTCAAGGAACTAAGAAAGCATGGCAGTCATTTTCAAAGTAATTTCAAGTCATTCTTTGAGGGATCAGGAGAGTTTAGGAGCAGATGATACCAAATAATACAGAACTATGAAATTAAGCAGGCCTCTTACTTTTAAATTACTCAACAACATCTTAAAAACAATCAGTTAAAAAATACATGTCCCTTTCTTTTGCTTGTTCTTTCCATATTTAGGCAAAGTAATTCTGTAAAACAAAAGGATGCATGGATGGTACGCTTTCAGGTGATCAGAAGCATGCCCCATCAGGCCACTGGAAACAAAAGGAAATTAGCTGGCTGTGCTGTGGTTTCAGTTTGTGGCCATGAAGGAAAACAAAATAGTGGTTGAAGAGTTGAATTAAGAACAGGGGACAATATTTGTCCTAACATGAGAGGCTCTTTAGCTGAATGAAGCGATGGTTGATCGACTAACCAACGTATCAAGTCAGTACTGACTCCCCTGACAGGCTGCTTTTATAGCTCAGAACACCAGAGCTGATGCAAACAAAAAATGTGTTTCTCTGAGCAGGGTCTGTATGCCCTCTGAAAGTAGGAGGAAGCACATGGTGAGCACTGCAACTACTGTCAAGTCAAGTGTTAGGAGGCTTCAGAACAGGCATCAAGTTTGGGGAAGGAAGGCTGGCTGGGGCTTAGAGGGTCCGCCACACCAGTGGACATTAAGCTCACACTTTGAATGTGAATCCAGTAACATTAAGTGCTGGGGACTTTCGATGGCACTGTAGGTTCTGCAGAAGAACTGTGCAGGAATACATGCTGCTGAGCTGTACAGTGGCTTTCAGTCCAGTCTAATTTTCATTTCAAAGAAGGCTGCATTTCTGCACGACCATTAAAAGCATCATCTAGGTAGCTCAGTACCTCCCCTTACCACTTCTTCAGCCCCTTCTGCCCCTTGAGTAGCAGGAGCCTAAGGGACTGGATAGAAGTGCTATAGGGTAGTGTGGACGAAGAACAACAGTTAGTACAGAGGGAAGGAAGATAGAATCATAGAGTAAAAGAATAGTTTGGGTTGGAAGGGACCTTTAAAGGTCATCTAGTCCAACCCCCCTGCAAGGAGCAGGGACATCTCCAACCAGATCAGGTTGCTCAGAGCCCAGTCCAACCTGACCTTGAATGTTTC
Organism: Tetrax tetrax; assembly: GCA_009806455.1. NCBI lineage: Eukaryota > Metazoa > Chordata > Aves > Otidiformes > Otididae > Tetrax > Tetrax tetrax. The sequence continues at coordinate 151,435 of WHYT01016953.1, forward strand.
CAGGGATGGAGCATCTACCACCTCTCTGGGCAACCTGTGCCAGTGTTCCAGCACCCTCATTGTACACATTTTTTCCTAATGCCTAATCTGAATCTACCTCCCTCTATTTTAAAACCATTACCCCTTGTCCTATCACAACAGGCCCTGCTGAAGAGATTCTCCCCGTCTTTCATGTAGGCCCCCTTGAGGTACTGGAAGGCCACTCTAAAGTCTCCCCGGAGCCTTCTCTTCTCCAGGCTGAAGAGCCCTAACTTTCTCAGCCTGTCCTCACAGGAGAGGTGCTCCAACCCTCTGATCATCTTTGTGGCCCTCCTCTGGACTCGCTCCAACAAGTCCATGTCCTTCTTCTTTTGAAGTCTCCAGAACTGGACGCAGAACTGCAGGTGGGGTCTCATGAGAGCAGAGTAGAGGGGCAGAATCACCTCCCTCAACCTGCTGGCCATGCTCCTTTTGATGCAGCTGAGGATGCGGTTGGCTTTCTGGGCTGCAAGCCCACATTGTCAGCTCATGTTTAGCTTCTTGTCCACCAGCACTCCTTAGGGCTGCTCTCAAGAGTTGGATGTGAAGATGGGCATCCTGCCTCTCCTTTAGACTAAGCTGTTGATGGAACTCATTCAGCATGTTGCTCAGGTGGCACTAGATGTTAGTTTCCAGGTCTGCTCCTGGGAGAGGAAGAATGGTAATGTGAAACCTGGGGCCAGGAGAGAGGTGGCCACAGTGAATCTGGAACCAGGCCACTGCCTGGGAGACAGGCTGGGCAGGGAGGTCCCAGCAGGCTCCTTGGTGATGCTTCACAGGCAGGTGGTGGAAGAGGCAGGAGTGGAGGCTGGAAGGATCGGAGCAGAAATACCCTCAACACAGGGTAATACCAGCCTTGAAGTGGGATCAGCTTCTCTTGCCTGAGGGCTGGACCTTTGGCTTCTCCCTGCCTTCTAAGGCTTGGTTTGAGGATACGAGAGGGCTCTGACATAGTGATGAGCATGGGGGGATTTTTCTTTCGGCTGAGGAGAATGGAAGTGTTTGGAGCAGCGGGTGGAAAAAATAGGGGCCGTGGCACTTGAGCACACAACAGATGGCTTCAAAGGCATGAATATGGGTCTTTAAAGGAGAGGAAAGATCCAAGAAAAAAGCAGGATCTTTCACACATTGTGCAAGTACCGTGGGACGCCCTGGGCAAGGCATCATTTGAATCTATGGTATCAGATAAAATGAGTGACATCTTTATGAATCTGGGAAATGTCAGCTGTGCAATAGCTGATAAAATAGCCTGCAAGTGACATTCTGCTCATCTTCAGGGGTTCATCTGTAAGTGATGAGATATTAGGCTACCGAACTGATCTTAAAAATGAAAATAAATCAGACATGAGCAGACTATTCTGGAAACACCATTCTTATGGCATTTCAATAGATTTTGTAAGATGTCCTGTAGTGTTCAGGCCAGAATAAGAGGAGATATAAAGCCAGACATCAGATGCACAGCATAGCAGTTCATGAATTTATTTTTCCTTGCAAAGCAGTTCTGTTCATTCAGGTGCTTCACTTTCAGCACATAAAGATAAATCCTAGTAAGTGATTTTTCACTGAGGAATTCACTCAGCTCCCTTGTTGTTCAGTGGGATCAGGGCTGTCCATATCACAGCACGGGTAGCTCGTGAGTCTCTGCAAACAAGAGGTGTTTTGCCAATGGCTTTCAAAGATCTTTGCTGATAGCAGCATAATAGCGGGTGCTACTACAGTGTCTGCAGGGAAATTATTATAGTTTCTGCTGCTTATCTGTTCCCAGTAGGATTCATTTACCCCAGCTCCTTTTACCTGTCAAAGCCTTAGCAATGTTCTTTTATTACCTCTCACTTTCTTTTTTTCCTCTAACACATCTTCATTCCTGCTCCTTAGCACACTAAATCCTACTGCTTGCGGTGGCTGATGCCCCATCCCTTGAAACATTCAAGGCCAGGTTGGATGAGGCTCGGAGCAACCTGATCTGGTTGGAGATGTCCCTGCTCCTTGCAGGGGGGTTGGACTAGATGACCTTTAAAGTTCCCTTCCAGCCCAAACCATTCTATGGTTCTATGATTCTATTTATTAACAGCATTCTTAGTTGTAATCTCTGTTAGCATTCCTGGGCTCCTTCCCAGGCTATTTTCAGCCTCACACATTTTGGAAAAGCACTTGCAGAAGAACTGTGCAACTTTGAACTTGGTGTTCAGAAGTTAAAAAGACAAACAAAAAGCTTACAGCACACTGGGCTGTAACCTGCTTCCTTGAGAGACAGCTGCAGAACATCCCTTTGTTTTTGTTAGTAGAGTGCTTTTAAAGTAATTTTGACTTGAAATTTCCAAATTACTTTTATTGCAGGTTTATAGTGACATATGTATTCTGCTTCCTATTTTAAATCCCCGCTGGTCAGAAAATAGGCTTTAATTTCTACCATTTATTTTTAATTTATTTTTTTTTCTCCTCCTGATTTGGGGACAAACATTTAAAAAGTACAGTCTTTTGCTGAAAGGGAAGTCCACAGTATGTCATTTTAAAAACTCAAATAGACAAAAAATTTTCAAAGCCAAATATACTTCCAAACTCTCTAGCAGCCCAGATTAGTGAAAAGCTTTTCTAATAGCGTGTCCAAAACAACAAAAATGTTTTGCTAGAATCTAGGAGACAAGGAAGGTTTCTTCTGAAATTCTCTCAAATTTCCAAGAGAATACTCTTATCTTTTAGAACCTGCATTTTCTGAATAAGAACATTGTAAATGTTCTTTCAAATCACCTCTATTTAAAACATGAACCAATAAATAATGAGTGACTACAACTTCTTTTAAAATAGCTTTGTTTATTTAAAAATAAAAATATTTCCTGTTCTTTATGATTGGTTATTATTAGGAATTGGAGATGAAGAGATGTTCTCTGGCGATAGATTTTTTTTTTACACAAAAGACTGTCCAGTATAATCTCATTATTATTAGATCTCCTTCCAAGGGAAACATATGTTAGGTATTCTTCTGGAAAAGGCATTTCCTTCAGGCAGCAGAAGCCTCTGCATCTGCTGAATATTGCTAAAATGTCACCAAATCCAAGAGAATGCAAAGCCTGTAACTGTTCAGACTTCTTTGTACACTACAGAAGATTCTGCACGAAGTCTGTGAGAATTTTTGATTTTTGAGCTGAAAATGGAAGTGCAATCTCACATGAGTTTTTCAGACTGCAGGAAATGGAAGTCCCAGTGCTACCTGGAAAACAAAAAAAAGGTCTGACCATGGATAGATTGACTTTCTTTAACAATTTTGCTTTAGATAGAATTTTTATTATGAGTCTTCTTTTACTTCCACGTTTATGAATTAAGTGTAAATTTCTTTGGTTACCTTCCTCTTTGGACATACATGTGCAACACTTCCTTCTTTTTAATCACAATGACCAGAGAAGTATAACAAGCATTTTAATATCTCTAATAGGAAGTAGTTACCTGCTCTTATTGTATTGTATGCACAAATACCATGTTGTGCACAGGCCAAAAGACAAGTAAAATCTGAGGTGCAGATTTCTTAAGCAGCTTCTTTGTGAAGTGTAACGAAAAGTTTGATCACAAAAATGGGTGACTTTTTATCATTAGGACTATCTCCTGTGCTCAGTCGTGTGATGATTTCATATTCATCTTGTCAATTTTCTAACTTCAGAATTATTCTTACTTTCTTCATCTACTCATTTATTTTGGTGTTATTTTTATGTGCACATTTAAATGTCAAACGATAACATGGTACATTTATTCACATATTCATAAGTTATACAAACTGGTGCTATGAAAGTTGTTATTGATTTGTCTTGTAATAACTACACAAGTGTCACAGAAGCAATATAATAAATAAATTTTAGATCTCTGTATTAAAATGAACACTACACAAGCAGAGCAAGCCATATGCTATGCTCTTTGTCCTCACAGCATTTTGACCATACTGGCATTCCTAAACGTTTGACTGCCAAGGCCCAATGATAATTGCTGAAATATTTAATTCTTGACTGCCCACTGAACATTGACTAATGTGGGCTTTCATTTACTGTGTCTTCAGCATGTTGTGAGGAGTTAAACTGGAGGATGCCTTGCCCAAAGCTATAATTGGAACTACAGCTTTCTGAGCACCTGACCATTTATGAACAGCGTGATGCAGAAACCACACTGGAAGGACCTTTGCTTATTGCTTATTACCACAATACTGTTCTTCTAGATTACAGTTGATTTCTGCATTAACACAGGCTGGCTCTGCCACTCAGCAACTAATCACTTTATCAGCAGGATACCAGGTAAACACTTCTGTGGTAAATAAGATGTTTAGAGCCTAAATTTGTTATCTAAATTCAGACACCAGCCTCCATACCACAATATACAGAATGGATTTTCCATTTTTTCTGGTCGGTATTTCACATATGCTTGGTTCAGACATAACTACTGCCAGCTGGAAGAATTAATTACTTAATTATTTTTACAATCATTTGATGTCAGAGTTGCAAGCAAAAATATGAACCATTTAAAATAACCTTTTACATCAGCGTGACAAATGGATTTCACATACAGTAATTAAATCATGTCATACTGCTGTGTACAAGTAGAAAAGGCAAATACAGGTTTTAAGAACTGTGTAAAAGAAAAAGGGGACAGCATAGCTTTGGCAGAGCAAGAAGAGTCTGCAGCCAACATAGAATCATAGAATCACAGAATGGTTAGAGTTGGAAGAGACCTTCAAAGGTCATCTAGTCCAACCCCCCTGCAAGAAGCAGGGACATCCCTGACTACATCAGGTTGCTCAGAGCCTCATCCAGCCTGGCCTTGAACATTTCCAGGGATGGGGCATCCACCACCTCTCTGGGCAACCTGTTCCAGTGCTCTACAACTCTCATACATACTCCCAGAACGACCCAGACGGGAGATGTCATTCAGCCCAAGCATTCAGATTCAGCTCTCTGTGACCCAGAGTCCAGTTTGGTGCCTCCCATCTGTGGTTTAGTGCTTTGAGGAGATTGGTTTTGAGCTGCAATACAGAACATGAGCTATAGCCATGCAAGTTAAGAAAAGTAAAACCACAGGCAAAGTGTAATTATTGAGGTTGTAATTGCTAGTAAGTCAAGGACAAAAAATAGCACAAAAACCACCAGAGAACTGGAAGACAAGGGTGAGCATATTAATGCTCAGCTTAGTTGCATGCTAGTCCCAGCTTTTTAACCTTTGTGCTAGCCAATAAATAGTTACTCAGTACTCTTGAGCTGTGTATGTACTGCTCATAAAATATCACTGTGAATGATGAAATATGACCAAACCTGCAGAGTGAGAGTTATGGAGGGTCTCTCTATAATCTGCTGTATGTGTATGAGACAGCCTGCCATTCATCCCAGTGGCTGGATTGGTTAGAACGCTGTGTGGGTTCTGCCTTCTGCCTTGTGATTCCTCCAGAGTGCAAAATAGGCTTCTCTTTTACATCGTGAGCATATGTCTGTACAACACATGTATTTGCCCTTTGCAAATAGGTGCCAGCTTAGAAACATCCTGCTCATCCATGAAATAACCTGTGGATTTAAGATCCTGTGATTCTACTTTTCTGCGGAATTACAAGGTTTTTTTTTTTTTATTTTTGCAGGTGAACCAAGTTCACATTGCACATGCTTGGCACCGTACTACTAATCTGTATATATTTTGTATGTTTGATTCTTCTGTCAGTCTGCTTATCAGATACGTGATTGTATTGCTATTTCAGGACAAGGCATAGATAATCTACTAATAATTAATTTTGTATGCAGCTTTGTCTTTGGTTGTTATTCATTACTCTATTTTAAAATAGAGGGAGGTAGATTCAGATTAGACATTGGGGAAAAAAAATTTATGATAAAGGTCGTGGAACAGTGGAACAGGTTGCCCAGAAAGGTGGTGGATGCCCCATCCCTGGAAATATTCAAGGCCAGATTGGTCGGGGCTCTGAGCAACCTGATCTGGTTGGAGATGTCCCTGCTCCTTGCAGGGGGGTTGGACTAGATGACCTTTAAAGGTCCTTTCCAACCCTAACCATTCTATGATTCTATGATTTTTGAACCTATTGACACCTTCTGCCTTTATGAGCTTCTTTGGTAGCAAATTCTAGAAGTCCAGTGTCTGTTGTGTAATCAAGTATTTCCTTTTATCTTTATTTGACCAATCTCCTTCGAGTTTCATTGAGCATGCCTTAGTTCTAGTGCTGTGGGAGCTAATGAACAGTTCTCCATCTTTTCTGTTGCCTTCAGGACAGGATATACCCCAACCACATCCCGCTCAGCTTTGTCTTCTCGAAACTGAGCACTCTCAGGTTTTTGTGTCTCCTCAGACGACAGCTGTTTCATTCTTTTGATCATTTTAGTTGCCTTTCTCTATACCCTTTCTAACTTGACTTTGCCCCTGTGAGATACAGCTACCTGAACTACACAAGTTACTCAAAGTCTGGGAGCACCATATTTTTGTTTGGTCACTAAATGACACCCTCAGTCTTGTTTTTTGACTGCCACTAAATGCTCGGCTAATGATTTCAAACAACTGTCAATTATAACACCAGGATCTCTTTTTTGAGTTGTGACTCAAATGTACCTTTCTTCAAAAAGCAAGTTGTACAACTTCTGCCAGAGGTGAGAGCTTGTCTTTGGACCACAGCAGGAGGTTCTTCTCCCCCTTTTTCCTAATCTTTCCCCTTCTTTCCTAACCCTGGGCTTGCAGGGCAAAATCCTGTTGTGTTTCTATCGACATTAAAATTGCCAAGGTGTGTTTGTGGTGAATACTGCTTCTGTGCTCAGCATTAATCTGTTTTCCCAGAACTGCAGTCAAAACAGAATTTTTCCCTAAGTCAGTTTTGCAGGGACAACAGGTTTTTCCCATCACCTAGGAGGTTTCTTCAACACTTTTTTTTTTCCTGTTGCAGATAACTCTGTCATTGACAATTCCCTTAATCTGCCCTGTCCTTGTCCTGTGACACTTAAAACAGACTGAGAAAACTTAACCATTGGAAAAGTTTGAGAAAAAGATGTTGCAACAAAGCAAGTTTGATTTGGACATACAGACTACCCTTTGGGCATCTTGCTTTTCTCAAGAAGGATGTCACCTAGCGAACCAACCATGGCTGGTTACCAACTCATCTTCTGCTTGAACTGGCTGCCAGAATCCAAAAGGCTGTGAAATGCTATTCTGAATCCCCCAAAAGACTTGGACAATCAAAAGGGAGATATCTGAAAAGAGAATTAGGAGTAGTTAATTCAGTGGGTAGCCAGAAACAGATACATTTTAAAAGGAGGCTGAATTTTCATTCATGGCATATTTTAAGGAGTAAGAGAAGGAGAGATGAAGTTCAGTGTTACTGTTGCACATATTTGACCCTGTAGCTCTTAAACTCTTCAATACAGATAAAATTCTGGTGGCTTTTCAATAAGCTTTATGCAGTTTGGCTAAAACTCAGAGTTTGAATAGAGAATGTACAGTGCTGAGCTCTGGGGCTGCCAAACAGATATCCACTGTGGACTAGCTGCAAAATTATTCTCTTTTCTGAATAGGACTGCATGAGATAAAAGCATTGCATCAGAGACATTACTCCTCTTGCCTGGGTAAAGAAAATCACTAGCTCTATTTCAGGGTCTTTGTTCTCCCTGGTGAGGGTGACCATAGGTACCCTGTGGACAGGAGATGTTGGACTTTGAAGCAGTTCTCAAGAGTCAGGCAGCGTAATGTCTCTTGCCATTTCTCTACAGGCCAAGGGAAAATATAAAAAGAAAACCACCAAGTAAGCACAACTCAGCTTACATATATTCTCTGAGCAGAAAAAAATATCAAGCAGATCAAACGTTTTGCCAAATGTAAAAAATGCCATTATTAAAAAAAGAAAATGATTGCTTGTTGTTTTTTTCTGTTTGGGTTTATTTGTTCAAAATTCTTAAGTGGTTTGTTCATATGGCAAATGAAGTGGCTCTTATCTGCACTCCTGAGTAAGTTTTCTGTGTTTGCTTTTACTGAGCAATTAATTTTTAATGCTATTATGAGAAGAAAAAGGACAATTAAAATTACTTACCATTAAATTAGTTATCATGAAATTACAAGGAAGAGAGTATTTACAAACCCAAAGAGTGTTCTTCAAGCAGGAAAGCAAAAGAAAGTGGAGCTATGTACAAAAACCTTACATTGCACCAATACTGAAATTATGATTACAGAACTTAAGAGATATTTTCAACAGAAATTAATCTTATTCCTGATCATAACAAATAAAGAAGAATAATAACATGAGAAGTGAGGATGTGAATTTCTAGAAGATTTTTTTTTTTAAAAAAAAAAGGTCTGGAATTGCATTTCATCAAAAGTGGCAATCCACATTTAGCTTATGAAAACTGAAGGAACTGTCTTCACAATTCTGATAACAAATTACTTTGGAGAAGAAATATCCATGACCATTCCCTTGGTTTCTCTTCTACTGATATATCAAGAGAGATGTAATATCAGTTCATCAGTTCCCCTTTATCAGGAACCCTGCTTGAGAAACTGCCATGATCTCAGGGTGACCAGAAGAAACCCCCTAAACTTAAAAATCTTTTAAGCATTCATGAATGAAATGTAATATTATAGCCTTGCACAAAATTTATTTGCAGATATATACTCTTTGAGAGTATAGATTGTCCTTTTTGTAGAGGCTAATGCCACTGACCTTCTGAGTAATTATTACTTCCTAGGAATGCAAGGACTGAGACCAGTGTCTTCTCACTTAGTGCAGCTGCATGAAGGTCTATGAAGGCACCCTTGAAGGCTGCATGAACAGGTATCTCAAGAACTGAATACTATCTATCTGAAATAACAGGAAAAACACACAATTATAAAATGCAAAGAAGACTTAAAAAAATTCCCCCAAACCAGAAATCAGTAAGACACATTTTGGGGAAGAGAAGGAAGCAAAACAACTTCTGTGTATTATGGCTATGCAATTAATCAGGAAATTACAGATATGTTTAAATTAATTTATCAGAAAACTCTGCAAACCCAAAACAGAAGTGGTGGTCAAAGTTCAAATTTAAAAATGCACTTTTACTAATCCAAGCCTATATAAATAGGGAAAATTTTGCCAGGCAAGGTGCTGAGATTGTCTGAAGAATTATAAATGCTTTCTTGCAAGCAAGAAAATACCAAGGATAGGAAACACATTGGCAGAGAAACACTCCCAGCTAACGGCTTGTAGCAGCAGACCCTAAGTCTTACAGGGGGAAGTAAAGGGATTGAATCCTGACCCCTCCAGACTGCAGAGCTGCCCATTTTCTCATTTCAAATGTGAAATGACTGTCAGTAAGAGATAATCTGAGATGGATGAACTTCCTTTAGAGCAGGGAAGGACAAGATGACCTCTCAGAGTCTCTACATTGTGTTTTTATAATTTTACACTATATCTCAGGGTTTTTTTCAAAGGAATTTCACTTAATTTTATGTGACCCTGCTTAGAATTTGGATATGCAACAGTTTGCAAGCATGATAATAGGGTGGATATTCTGAAATCAGGATGCTACAAATCTTAGCAGCCAATGCTTTTGAACGTTTCAGACCACTGTTGCGATACCTGGCTATTTTCCTCAAAATCTTGATGATACTTTTGTGGCCACACGGCATACAACGTCAGAGGTGAAAAAGACATTTTACCCTCCAGACCTAAGATTTCTTTTCATAACCAATTGGGAAAAGTGGCAGGTATCATCATATACATCATTTTTAGAAATGCCTGAGAGACTTCTTTCAACTTTACTTAGGAATAGTAACATGTCAATAGAACAGCAGTTTCTAATCTAATGGATGTCCAGTTGCTATATTCTAAGAATTTTGTGAGAACCTGCCTCTAACCTCCCTCATACTCCATTTATGCTGGGAGTAGCCATCTTACTCGTGCTCTCCAGCTTTATACGCAAGGCAAGCTACCTTTTCTGAACCTGGTGCCAGGCCTTTAAGCAATTAATGTCCTTTTTAAATTATTAGGAATAGTTTTGTGTAAGATGAGGAAAATAAAATCTTCATTAACAAATAGGAGTGGAATATGAAGCGGTAATCTTGTATTACATGTAGTCCTTGAAATACATCTAGTCCTGAGGAATTTTGACACATTATTTCAACAGACAGTGCAACTCCCACTATTACATAGAGGGAAATACAACTGTAATGCACGTAAAACACTTAGGACCTTTTAATCTGGTTTTGTATAATTTACAAGTAATTTATACAAACAAGCACTAAACAGAAAGGACATTAAGATTTGCTACTGTAAAGTCACAAATTGTCAAACTTAGGCTCACTATTTGAACATTTGCTGATTGCTTTTGTAGATGAACATTGCATAAATTTCCTCACATGGGATGCACATATTAGTTGGTGCAAGTAGGTGAAGATACATCAAGGCACTAAAGGTACTAAAAAATCTTTTGTTTTTTAACATTCTGTTGTTATTCTAAAAATATATTATTAAATAGGGTTTGTCATGAAACCTTCTTTAGAAAAAGAACAAAATCCAAAAGCTCTGTCTTTATCTAGACATATATAAATTACATAAAGAAAAACAAAAATACTGATGCAGAAAGGCTCTATATAATGTCAACTGTTATGCAACATTATTTACAGGCATTGCTTTACCCAGGATGATTAATAAGATTATTTTCACACGTGGGTGGTGTTAATGGAAGAGTTAATTATTTGTTATAACTTTGATTAAGCTGTTTATGAAGTATGACTTTAATATCAGCTCTACCACTTACAGTGTCTAGGTAAATGACACTCCTATTGGTTCCAAAGATGGTATTGATCAACAGATGTGGAATCAATTAATGATTTGTTCTCTCACTTTTACTTTAATGATCCTAGTAAGTTCTGACCGAGATACAAAAGCAGCTTGAATCTTGAAGAAGTCCCTGACTTTAAACAGCTTCTAATACTGGCCACATTTGTGATGGACAGAAGATGCTTTTTCACTGGGGCGTCATTGCATGGAGGCACATTACCGAGGCAAGAAAACTAAGAAAATAAAAATCTACTCAATATTTTTTTTTCCTTATTGGTTACTTTCAGCCACACATTTAGCAGAACCATCTTGTTGGGTGAATGATTCAGACAAAGACATTGTTCTGATAACTCTAAAGGGTACAGGAGACATGTTTTGTTAGGGGTCTTTGGACTATGTTACTATAAAGCAGAACTTCTGAAACTGCTCTTAACTGAGTAGGCTCTCTAGCAATCTATCTACAGTTCATGATGTAGAAAACATCAGTGTAATGACACTTAAGCGTAGGCACTTCTCAGCAAATATCTATTTTTAAGAGTACCTTAAGAAACGTACTTTAAGAATATACAGAAAATGAAAAGAACATAAGAGAATGTATTTTTTAGTGTATTTGTCCTGATTCGGGGAATTTAAAAGGACATATTTTCTCAGGTACGCTTTGATTCATTAATTCAACTACATGCTCTCAAATATATATGGTAAAAATTTCAGTAGCTTCCTACCTGCAGATGACAGGAGTAAGGACATCCTACCAGAAGCACTGACTGACATTTTGTTTGCAATTTCAGTTGTTAGGTTTGGAGTTATGTGGACAACCAGTACCCTTGAATGCTGGAAACAGGAATGATCTCAGCTGTGGGACTGAGTCACAGAGCAGACAGAGTGTCGCAAGGCCTAGAGCAGCAGTGGAAAGAGGATATTAATTCAAGACAAAATCTGTAACACTGTGTCCAAATCATCAAGGAGTGCATGCTCTAGTACTTATCCTTTACCCAACATTTACAGGAAATAGCAGACCATTTAACAACATATAGATATTTTTATAATCTTCCACCGGAATTATGTCACTTCTTAAGGATTAACAAACTTTTCCTCGCCTGTCAAAGGACAGTAAGCTAGAACTGTTTATGACATGAGACAGTCCTGAGCCTGTATCCTGTATTAAAGCTGCTACGATGTTAAAAACTAGCCAGATATGCCAACTATTAGGGATTCTCAGCAGCAAAGTAACTAGAGTCTTGAAGGCGTGCAGGTCTGCATGCTGGTGTGCCCAGTCTTTAGAGCTTGAAGAGTTTTTCAGTCTTACAGTGAATATGTAGGTCGTGATCCCTCCTGCTTCCTTCAAGCCCACCACATGAGTACATGGGATGGAAAAAGTTTGGCATCAGCCAGACTCTCTCCTGATACCAAAATCCCAGAATCCATATTCTTAGCAGATTCTAGAGGAGAAAGGAAGAATGGCAAGAAGCAAATATCCTTAAAGGCAATATATTTCCAAGGACTGCAGCTGGGAGAAGTCACTTTCTTTTTTACTTTCAAGTGGCTGTTTATATGCATGGTAACTTCATGGGAGACCTTCGGGAGCTGTTCACAGTTGCTGAGCAATGGGTTTCATAATCCCTGAGACAAATAAGAAATGTGGAAGCCTTTATCTCTAGTGGAAGTCCTCCTGAAGGGCTCAGTAGGGGCAGAGAGGTTGAAAGTGGTATGGATGCAGATGGGACGTGGGCAACGTGAGAATGGCAGTGCACATCCTTAGTACGCTGAGGCCACAGATACAGCTTGAACTCCGGTGGCGTGGGCTGTGATGACAGAGGACACTTCCATTCACTTTAGCAGTGTCACAACAAGCCTCGATACAATCTGCTCTGTAGTTACGCTGTCTCAGTGTGGAGATGACTGTACTTCTGGATTTCTTCGCTGCTAATGCGATCAGCTTCCCAGGCCATCTGAAAAAAGTAGTCTTGAGGAGATAAAAAGAAATGGCCTTCTTGCTATCTGCAGCATACACCTCAGCCTCAGAATTGCAAGATTTAGGTAAGATCATAGGTAATTTAATTCTCTGATTAAATTTTAACATCTGGGAAAATACAAGCTTACTTTTTTCACCATTCTTTAGGCTCCTTTCCATTAATAGCATTGCTTTTGCAAAGTTACTTGAAATAATGATTTACTATTATTTTATTGCAAAGATTACTTCATTTTACATACTTCTGAAGAGCTCTTAATTTTTTTTGTGTGTGCCAGGAATCGAACATCTAAAATTGCAACAAAGAAAATGGATGTGTATCTGTGATGACTACTAATTTTAATGGAATATTACAGTGCTTTAATTAATCATCTTTCAATCCCTCCCAACAGGCCAATCCTCTATCTTCTGAAATGTCTGTTTTCTTTACAGAACACTCATAACAAATAATAATAATAATAATAATAATAATAATAATAATAATAATAATAATAATATCATGTTGTGGGGTAATCTCTATCGCTAGATATTTTTTAGACCGATACAGAAAAACATGAATGAGGACACAGACATAGAAGGCACTGCCTTAAGCAAGGGGATGGACTCAATCACCTCTTGAAGTGACGTGATCCCTTCCAGTCCTGCTCTGGCCATAGAGGGTTGCCCCTCTACTTCCTTGAAGAGAAGAATTGGGCAACATTTTTGTCTGTGGAGTGATACCAGAGATCATTGTTGCTGCCCTTCTATGGTTAAGTCCACCAGGTGTTGTTGAATTCAGTGACCAGGACTAAATACAGAAAAGTCCGGCCTACTACTGATGGCAAAACCCAGTCTCAAATATACAAAAATGTAAAACAGTCCAAATGTTTTGCCATTATCTGTGTGAAAGGGTGGCTTACTGAACAAATGGTTCAAATGTCTCGGTGACACTGGACCAAGCGTGTTATGCAGGCATGAATCTGTTGTGCTTTATATCATAGGAAAAACTGCCTGAGTAAGAAACTTGACTACAGCTTTTGACTTCTCATCAACCTACAAGTGAGGTTTGTCACATTTCTGGCTGAGTTTTCTGATTTTATATAAGAATGAAACACTCCTACAATCTGAAATGAAGTTACAATATTTTCTCATTTATCTTTAAGTATATGCCCCTATTGTCGTGGCTTAATTCCAATCAGCAATCATCAGGAAGAAAGGAAAACTCTTGGATTGAGATAAAGACAATTTTCTGGGATAACAAAGAAAGAGATAATTATATATGTAAAAGAGAATGATGATAATAATAATATAAAGGGATAATAAAATATTCAAAATGAACGATGCACCATTTCTCACCACCTGACGACGTGATAACCAATACAGCTCGTCCCGAGCAGCAGTCATGGAACAAAACTGAAAGCAATCACAGAACAATCCCGAGCAGCGACAGAAATAGTGAGAGAACTGCCCCCCAGGCAACCCCCACTTATACACTGAACATGGCATTTATGGTATGGAACATGCTCTTCAGCCAGTTTGGGTCGACTGTACTGACTATACCCCTCCCAGCTTCTTGCACCTGCACATTAGGGAAATCTGGGAAGCTAAAAAGTCCATGGTCTCTTTAGCAACAACTAATAACATCAGTGTACTATCAACATTCCTGACATACCAAATCTCATACTAGATCCAAAACACAGCAGCTACTGGGAGGAAAATTAGCTCCATCCCAGCCGAAACCAGGACACCTATGAAAAGAAATGTGTTCTCTAACGTTCAAATTCTCAAAAAAACTCGAACAGGCTTTAACCTTTTCTATGTGCTGTGGTTTAATCAAGACTATAATCTGTACAGCCTTTGCTTAATGATGCAGAAGAAAATATGTATAAAATCTGAATTTCAGGCAGAATATTTGGAGTTACTGTTTCATAAACGTCCAAATGAAAATTACTTGATAGTATACAAGAAGATGTTAGGAACCAAAGAACGTCTCGTAAAGCACTTTTCTCTTGAATTCCTGAAGCATAAAGCATCCTAGACAGATCCATTCAGCAAAACCCATGCTCCAGTAAGGTTCTATGACTCTTCGGCCCTTCAGAAGGCTGTCTTGTTTGGTGTGTACGTCCTGCGTGGGCAAGCTGAAAGGGTGTATAAAGGTGGCATGTCACCCACACTTCATATTACAGCTCATCGACTTCATATTCATCTGTGCAAATTCTACTTACTTGGGCAATTGCTACATGTACACCCACTCAACTGCTTGCAATAGAAAGAATGCTATTATTACAGTATTAAACTGAAGTAATAACTAGATCAAGGCCACCTAACCTCTTGGCAATCAGGAACTGAATTATATTACAATGTTTATTTTGGGATTCGATGGTTTACAATGCTTGCAGTGGTGCAAAATCGTTCAGGAGCAATGGGACCATCAATTTGACTACTCTGAAGTGGAGACCTCAGTCCTGTCTGTAGTCCAGCCATGGTACAAGCTGTACAACTCCATGTAAAGGAAAGCGTCAAATGAGATAAGACCATATTTTACTGTGTCTATATGTACATGAGAGTTGTGGTTTTGTTTAGTGAAGGGAGGCCTAAGATGGTACAAAACAACCATGTATTCAGGTGCACATAATAGTTAATAGCCATGTAATTTGCATACGTGTCTGTCAGTAACATCACCACAGGGCAAACACATTAAATACACTTCAGTCCTGCTAAAAGACGTACACTTATTGTCATCACTAGTATTTTGACTGCTCACACCAGCACTGGGCTTGGTTCATTCTGCTCAGAATGATGCTGAGTTATCAGATAAACAATGTCTGTGTGTTTTTGCTGAGGTACCACATGAGTGTTGCAAACAAAAAAAAACCCCAGTGTGTCACTACCTCAAACGCTTCTGAACTTCCGTGGGTATTTGGGACGAATTGTTTTTGCCTCCCTCTTCCCTGAACTTTCTGACAGCAGGTTGTGACACTACTGTCACAGTCTAGAGGCAAAATTTAACTGTTTCTATACTATGAGCTATACTCAGCTCTTGGTTGACTTCCAACTGCTATTGAGCTTTCAGCCATTCCAGTCCACTGTGAAGCTGGACTGAATGGAGGGAAATCACCAGATATATTTCTGACCTGCATCTAGGCTGCCCTACTATGAAACATAAAAAGCAGAACAACTCACCTCTAGGTGCAAAAACAGCTCAAGGCTATCCGTACAGGCAATGAAATTTTATGGCAACTGCTGAATTCCAAGAGACTGGAGGGAGAGCGAAGTGCAAGGGACTAGTGGAGGTTGTGGGAAGGAAGGGTGGAGGGGTTATGAAGCATCACTGGGGATTAACAGATATGATGGTGGGTAAGGAGGCTGGGGAGCAGTCTTTTTTTAAAAAGGAGATATGGTGTATACCAGAGCTGGGAACGGACAGTGAGGCTGGGGAGAGTCAATAAGGGCCAATGAAGGGTCAATGAAGGGATGCTGGGAAGGGTGCACCTAATCAGAAAGGGAAGCTTTCATTGGTGACATTGTGATAAACTGGGAAAAGAAACTAGGAACCAAGATGATAGAGATGGAGGTGAGGGTTGTTCAAGTGAGATGGATTAATGTTGAGAACAGAAAGAGAAAGATGTGAAAAGGAGAGAGAATCTCAGCCTAAGAACAAGTGCTGGGAAAAAAGAACAGCAAGCAAGAATAATGCAGGCCAGGATTAGGTAAGAAAGATAGAGAGGGAAAGAAACTGACCTGAACGTCAGTAGAGTGGAGATTTATTGGAAAAGAATGCAGAGAACACTTGCAAAATATTACAGTGTAAAGAAAAGAAGAGAGAGAACAACACCTGCTAGAGACTATGTTTCTTTATAAATTGGAAGAGACCCAAAAATTCCAGATGACTTGTCATATTTCTGCTATCAGAAAACAATCTGCTGAAAACCTTTAATCAAGTCTGCGTGACAAGAAGGCGGGATGAAAACCTATTCTATACCGAAGGGTTACACTTCTATCAAGTGGCGAACTCCGGATACAGTGGTTAGAAGGTGAGAAGGTCTCCAGCCTTGTAGGCTGAGAACCATTGTCCCTGCCACTAGTTAGATGCTGTCTGGAGCCAGCTGACCTACATTGTGGCAGCTGTGAAAGGGAAGAATAATGAGACTGAGGATATGAAAAAGAAACAGGGAAACTTGAGTAGCAAAGCAGCCTTGGCGCTCATGATCTTGTGTATGCAAGAGGGATGGCTTACACAGAGTACTGAATCTGGACCAAGGAGCTCTTCCTGGAGCTAGGAGTAAGTACTCTGTGTTGCTGCTCAGGCCAACACCTTCTGCTTCAGGGCAAATTAACTGAGTTATTTTTTAGACCACAAAATCTTAATGTTAAGTGGTTTTCTGTTTTCCTCCAGGTCTGCAATGATACTTGCAAGAACAGGCTAAGGCTGAGTCCTCAGTCTTGGCAGAGTTTGGCTTGACTCTGCCTATTTTATGTAGGCAAAAAGAGAATAAGCTTTCACATGTAATGTCCGTATTCCCCTGCCTGGGCAATATAGCTCCTCATACCATCTACAGCCAGCAAATTCAATCCATCTAACAGCTTTCCAAGAATGTTATTTGGGGAAGTTTGCTTCAGGATCTAAGGAAAAAGCAGTATCCTTTTCTTTATCTCCTCCTTTTTCTTCATCTTTATCAGTGCAGCATCTCTCCTAGAAAATAAAAAATAATTATTCTTTGTCTCAGCTCTCACCTCTACTGCTTCCAAGCCTGCCTACAAACAGTCCCACAGCTGTGATACTATCCCGATTACCACATTTTGGCATCAGTGATTGATATCTCTAGGATATAAATTCAGAAAGGAAAAAAAAAAGGTTCAAGTTCAGCGTGTTCAGACTTGAGATCTCCAAGACAGCCATCCCTTCCCACCACTCTACAACATTACTGTCTGAAATAACTTCCAGTCCTAAGGACCCACAAAGGCCATCTCTTGCTCCAGAACGGGGTCAGTAGCAATTGCTAATCCTGTATAGGTCCTGGTATTCATGCAAAAGCAAGTAACAAGAGACAGGAGGCAAGACTGAGGAACACCACTTGTGACCGGCTGCTAATTGGATCAATCATTCCACATTCAGCTGGAACTGTCCTCAGCGAGGGGGAGCCAGCTCCGAGTCAACTCACTTGCAGCGTTGTGCAAGCAACATTGGACTGGGATTACCAACTTTCTGTAACCTATTTTTTTCAGCTTCTAAATAGCAGTAGAAACTCTATTACTTCTCTCGTAAACAGATTTAGAACCTCTTTTTTTTCTTGCTAGTAATCTTATCTGAATATAAACCTTGCTAAAGTTATAGACTGGCTGTTAACACTCATGTATTCTGTGCTTTGACTGACCTTTAACTGAGTTACTATTCTCCCTTCTTACCTCCAAAATGATTTAACAGCAACAGTTATATCCTGTTTGAAATTTCATTTTGCTAGGTTAAAAAAAAAGGCCACATGCCTCTGTCTTATTCTCCTAAAACAAGCATCTGTATCTCTATCATCTTTTGGGTTCCTTCCTGTCCTTGTTTCAATCTAAATTAATCTGTATAAACAAGAAGGAAATACAATTAAATACGGTATTTCAAAGAAGATCTCAGTAATGCCTTCTACGCTGGCTGTTAACACTTCACTAATCCTACCAGGAATTCTTGTCAGATAAACCCTAAGCTTGTACTTACTCCTTCCGTAGCTTCATTCTATTGTCAGGATTTACAATTAGAAAGTGGAAATCGAGTTTAACATTTCTCCACATCTTGAACTACTCGTTTCTCAACACATATTGGTCTGGAACACACTGTGCAGTGCAGAACACAGGAGTTTCCTAATTGTCCTTACTTTCTTAAATATAGCTGCTAAATTTGCTATTCTTCGGTTATCTGGTATTCTTAATTTCATGAAGCTATTAAAAAATCTTTACTACTGGGCCTGCAATTACATCTAATAGACATTGCTCTTGTATAGATTGAAAAAACTAACTGGTTCTATCCCTACAATTTCTGAACTTTGATTTTTCATTCCAACTTTGCAATTTCTGTTCCTTCATCTTTATTATCAACCTGCCAATGATCCATCTCACTGCTTTTATTCAGAATCAGAACAAAGTACTTTTTCAGCCCTAATATTTTTTTTTTATTTCTGTCTCACCTTCATTGGTTGCGACTTTAGTTTTTATCTGAAGGTAGAAAATCTTGACTGTTATTTTTTCCCCCTGTTTAACAAGTGCTCCTGATTCACAAGACACAGTTTATTATGTTCTTCACTTACTATATTCAGTTCCTTTTGCTCCATTTCTCATAGAATCTTTATATTCATGATAATACACATGGTACACTAGGTATTTTCCACAATTATTTTGGAACCTTCTTTCTAAAATTGTTGTCCATTATTTAATCTAAAAATTCCAGACTGTTGAAATTTTGCCTCTATTTAATATCTTTTCCTACTCCTCAAGATTCAAATGCCTAAATTCTGATTTCATGTAATGACATGGACTCCTCAGAGTAGTTTTATCGATCATTAGAAATATCCATATACAAATCTGCTGCTGGAGGCCCATATCAGATTCCTAGAAATACTCCAAAAAAGCCTCATACCACTTTTCTTCAAGACGACTCTATAGAAAGAAAATGAAAAGGAAAAGCAAAGAGAGCAATGAATTTTTTTTTTATCATACAATACTATCAAATACTCTTTACTCCAATGCATTTTTTCAATATCCATGTTATCCTGATTGTTATTTTATTATAGTTCTGTTCTTCAATAGCAGTTTTAGTTCTTTAATTTCTGTTCAGATTCCTTGCATGATAGTAGACCATCATGCAAATACAAGGAAACAAAGTACATGCAAACAAATCAAAACGCTTTATTTCAGCTACATTTAGTGTTGGCCAGTAAGCGTTATGTACAACCCTTTTTCTGTCTGCACTGACCATCTAAATGTACTTTTGCCACTTAAAGACTTTATGTCTGCATTCTACTGACCTCTCTACTAGCAAAAACATGTTTCTGCTGCTCCATGCTAGGCAAGGAACACCAAGTTTCTCCTAAATGTCTTCCCTCACATGAAACACTGTTATTGAACAAGTCTGCCTTGAGTCACAAAGGCCAGAAGCCAGCAGAAAAGCATTACTGGTGGATGGGTTTTTTTTGCAGGTTTCTGACAACTTCCCCTGAACCACAGCTACAGCACAATGTATGTGCAGGAATAAATATACTGCAGCCGTGCGTTTTATTTTATGGGAGTCACGCAAGGGCTGCAACTGGGATGAACGCCAATGTAAGAGGAGGTGCTCAGGTTGGAGCACTGCTTGCTATCCGCGAAGAGCAGGTGGCAAGCCAATCTGCTTGTGTCAGCTGAATCAAGACTCTCAAAAGTTTGGAGGGAATCTAGCTGTTGAAGAATCCTCTTTGGGAGTAAATTCTGCTGGACAATCACTGCAAATCCCCTATAAAGCGTTACTGAATATGTCATTTAGTCCTCAGTTTGGGTGACTCTTCCTTAAAGCAGCGTAACACTGTGAACAGCAGCTGGTGGGCAATTCTCCCTTCCTTCAGGACCTGTTTTGGTCCTGAATCAGTGTGCTGTACCCTGGAAGAGAAAAACTCCAAGTTCTCTCTGAGAAGCCTTTTCATTCTTAAAAAGTTGACTCTAATCATACATAATTTTTTTTTCTAGTGTTCAACCAGGATGCTAGATTCTAGGTTCCTCTCCTCTTCATTTGCAAATCACTGTTACTCCTCAATATCTTGTTCTGCACCAGATCAAATCAAAGAAATTCTACCAGCTGACTTAAACAGGTTGGATTAATTCTGTTCTGAACTTAAAAAATTGTACTTCTTGGTTTTATCCATCTAAATACGACCTCTGTCATACTAGCCATAGGGTGAACAACAGTACAACGTAAGGGTGTTACAGTTCGGGATTCCTCTGCTTAATTTAGCTGTAATAGCACGGTCTAGCTGCCTTCTAATTATACCCCAAGTCTGTGTGACACCCAGTTATCCTAAGCTTTTCGAAGAGATTCTTTCCTTTGCAAAACCATGGCACATTCTCAACTCAGGTAGTCAACGCCCCTGTCTGAAAGTTTCCTTCATCCACGTGCGTGCGGCTTGACTGGCGGCACGTCCCCGGCAGGCTTCTTTCTTCCAAGCGGAGCGCGGGTTCTCCTGCCTTATGACCAGTTACAGAGCCTGCTGGGGAAGTCGGGGCAAATACCAAAATCCACGACCTGCAGCTGTTTTAAATCCCACCTACCTGTGGGATATATTGGGCAAATTGCCTGTAATTCCGAAGTAGCTGGGTAGGTAACAACTGCCCCACTGTGCCAGGCCAAGGTGCAGACTTAGTCACCCCCGTCTGAAGGAGGCAGAGCGGCTCTCAGCCCGCTGCCGCCGTGACAGAGGCTCCTCGCACCCATCTTCGTGGGCAACTCCTCCCCGGCGCCCACGAGCGAGTGGGAAGGGGCGTCTGCGACGACGGGGAGACCTCGACGGGGCGAGGCGGGCGGGGCGACAGCGGAGCCCTCGGGAAGTTTGGGGCCACCGGTCCCAGCATTTTTCCCGTCGGAGAATTAAACCCGGAGGTTTGGGCGCGGAAGCCCCGCCTCCTCGGGCCTGGGTGCGGGGGCGGCGGCGCGCTTATCCCGGGACCGGGCCCCGTCCGCGGGGCCCTTGTGACGGGCGCGCCGCCGCCGCGGGCAGGTGAGCGGGACCGCGGGGCGCCGGCAGCTCCGGGTGAGGGGAGGAGGGGGGTGCACGGCGTCACAGCGGCGGCGGGCGCTGGGAGGCGGTGCGGGGGAAGGTGGCGGGGGGCTCTCCCGCCGTGGGGAGTCGGCGGTGGGCCGGGGTATGGCGAGGTGGCGGCGGCCGTGTGCTGGAGGAACGGTCCGTTCTCCTAGCCCCTTATCACTGAAAACGGAGGAAAATCGCCCGGGTTTTCTCAGTAGTGACATCTGACAACCGTTAATGACGTTTCCAGGTGAACAAAAGGGATAAATGCCGGTGGCGGACACTTGCTGTGTTTTACCTCTACCGGGGGCTGCCACTGAAAGCAGATCCTGCTTTCTGTACACCCTCTTACCTCTGCCGCATCTCTGGAAGTTTCTGGAGCGCTGTTCCCCTCCCCCCCTAAGGATCGTTCCTCATTTCCACGTGGTGACTCAGCCCCGAGTGGGAATTTCATCAGTGGTGTTTGCTGAGACTGTCAGAGGATAAACGGGAAGCAATCCTCCGGGTTGGGTATCCTCAGCCACCGAGAGCTGGGGACTGGGCACGGTAATGGCTGGTAGTTTCTGTTTTGGGGGGATAAATCCTTCTGTAGTGGGGCGAGTGGGCTGATAATCCATGAAGGTAGGGAAAGCTGTAGAAACATAGCAATGTACCAGATGAGTGGGTTTATGGAGGGAAGTGGTTGGTGACACTACCACACCAGTGAAACAGTTATTTTCTGTGGAATTGCCACCAAAAAAAAAAACAATCTGGGAAATGTAACACTGGAATTTTGTTTACACTGAAAGGCAAGATCATAGAATCATAGAATGGTTTGAGTTGGAAGGGACTTTCAAAGGTCATCTAGTCCAGCCCCCTGAAAGGAGCAGGGACATCTTTGACTAGATCAGGTTGATCAGAGCCTCATCCAACCTGGCCTTGAACGTTTCCAGGGATGGGGTATCCACCACCTCTCTGGGCAACCTGTTCCAGTGTTCTACCACTGTCAGCGTAAAAGATGCGGAGTTTTAACTGTTAGATCGCTCCCCTTGTGAAACACAGCAGTTGCATTTGACAGAAGAAAAAGTAGGAGCCTGCCACAAGCAAGCAGACATGAAAAAAGTATCTTTTTTTTTTTTTTTTTTTTTTTAGCAGGAGAGTTTCCAGCTACTTTACACTAATGTTCCCACTACGCTCTGCTAAACCTACTGCCAAGAACAAACTGGTGAGCAGCAAGACCAAGATTATCCACGCTTTAGTCACGGTTGAAAGCCAACTACAGGGTTTTAATTTTGATGCCATAGATCTCTGGTGGCACTTTAGCTGTTGCACTTCCGTTCCCTGGGATTATACCGATGATAAGATTATCCTGATCGACAAACGCTGCTTCAGCTGGAGTCTGGGATTTGAGTGACTCGTAGTCCAGGAGGCTTTTGTTGGAAGGGGAGCTCCCCTTTAAGTAGGGAGACATTAGTTCTGGCTCCCTCTGACATCACTTGTAATTTGACATTGTAGATACACCTATTACTCTGGAATTCGATATGTTTGATAGGTGGAGCCCAAACAAACATCTCGCGTGTCAACGCAGATGTAGTTCTCTACAATAGAACTGTGGGAGCAGGAACTGAAACCTGGCTGAGCACCCAACTTCCAGAAGAAGCCATGCTGCTTCTAGTTTTTCCTCAGTTGGTCCATCGTTTGTTCTTTCTCCACTCTGGCTTGGATTCAGGTGGAATGATGTTGAATTAACTGTATCCCACACAGCCAGCTAGCTGGTGTAAAGTTTACTCATGCCATGTATACCCAACTACTTTTATATGTCCTCAGTCAAATCCATACTGTTAACGTCTGTTTTGTAGGTTCTAAAAACAGTACTTTTGGACATTTAAGTATTTTAATGCCTTTCCAAAGCTTTTTTTTAGTGTCTACATTGAACGTAAAATCATAGATGAATAAGTTACTACATTCATTTATACTGTAGTCTGGGAGCAAACAAGGTTAAATGTAGTGGTCTTCCAGCCAGTAAATAATTTTCTGTTACATAAAAATTGGGATGGAGGAAGATGAATCAGTGGGACGTTACATTGTTTACATTGATTAATGTAACATTCCATTAACATTAGTACAAAATTCTGAAAATGCTCAATAATGTAGGACATAGATTCAATTCTCATTTGATGGGGATTCCACTACTGAGGGATACTTTTTTTTATTAGATTCATTTCATATGTGCTCCATTATAAAGAGCTTCATTTTTTAATCAAAATGTCAAGTGGCATTGGTAATATACTTACATAATCCTCACAGGACAACTTAAGGCTAGGCTGTTCCCAAGAGTGATTTTGCTTGTGCCAGCATTTTCACAGTCATCCTGTTAGCGGGGAGCCAGCTAATCCTGTTGGAGATCAGGCTGGCGGTGAGAGCATACGGTGAGGGGCTGGTGGAAGGGCAAGTTCCAAGTAGCAGCTCACGTATGGCTTAAAGTGGCTCTTTAACAAGTCCCTAGTAAAACGGTATGTGCATGACATCTGCACAAGTGATTAAACCTCTAATTTCCTAAAAGAATGGAAGTGCATTTGTTTTACAAAATTACAATCACTGGCAACGGTTTCCTTCATCACATACCAGCATGTCAGTAATCCTGCCTCATGAAGTTCAACACAGCCCTCTGTAGACCGATAGGAGCAGCCTCGTGGTCACAAGCCCTAGTCCTTGTGGGGGACTTCAACTATCCTGATATCTGTTGGAAGGACAAGACGGCAGGGCACAAGCAATCCAGGAGGTTCCTGGAATGCATGGATGATAACTTCCTCCTGCAAGTGACAGAGGAGCCAGTGAGGAGAGATGCTATGCTGGACCTTGTTCTCACCAACAAGTAGGGGCTGGTGGGGAATGTGGAGCTCAAGGGCCGCCTTGGCTGCAGTGACCCTGAAATGGTGGAGTTCAAGATCCTTAGTGCAGCATGCTCTCTGCCCTGGACTTCAGGAGATCTGCTGGGCAAAGTACCATGGGATAAAGTCTTGGAGGGAAGAGGGACCCAGGAAAGTTGGTTGATATTCAAGGAGCACCTCCTCCAAGCTCAGGAGTGATGCATCCCAACAAAGAGGAAGTTGGGCAAAAATGCCAGGAGGCCTGCATGGATGAACAAGGAGCTTCTGGACCAACTTAAAAAAAAAAGGAAGCCAACAAAGGGTGGAAGCAAGGACAGGTATCCTGGGAAGATTACAGAAAGGTTGTCTGAGCAGCCAGGGATCTGGCAAGGAAGGCTAAAGCCCTGACAGAATTAAGCCTGGCCAGGGACAACAAGGACAGCTTCTTTAGGTACATTGGGGATAAAAAGAAGACCAGGGAGAATGTGGGCCCTCTTCGTAAGGATACGGGAGACCTCGTTACCCAGGACATGGGGCTGAGGTACTCAAATGACTTTTTTTCCTCAGTCTTTGCTGGCGAGACCACATCACCCAAGTCACAGAAGGCAAAAGGGACTGGGAGAATGAAGAACTGCCCATTGTAGCAGAAGAGCAGGTTCAAAACAATCTAAGGAACCTGAAGGTGCACAAGTCAATGGTTTAATGTCCAAGTGGAGACCGGTGATGAGTGGCATTCCTCAGGGGTTGATATTGAGACCAGACCTGTTTAACATCTTTATTGGTGACATGGACAGTGGGATAGAGTGTACCCTCAGCAAGTTTGCTGACAACACCAAGCTGTGCGGTGCAGTCAACACACTGGAGGCAATGGATGCCACCTAGTGGGATCTTGACAGGCTGCAGAGGTGGACCTGTGCAAACTTATGAAGTTCAACACAGCCAAGTGTAAGATCCTGCACATGGGTCGTGGCAATCCCAGTAACAAATACAGGCTGGGTGGAGAATGGATTGAGAGCAGCCATGAAGAGAAAGACTTGGGAGCGCTGGTGGACGAGAAGCTCAACATGAGCTGGCAGTGTGCACTTGCAGCCCAGAAAGCCAACCACATCCTGGACTGCATCATAAGAAGTGTGGCCAGCAGGCCGAGGGAGGTTTCTGCCCCTCTACTCTGCTCTTGTGAGACCTCACCTGCAGTACTGCGTCCGGTTCTGGAGCCCCCAACATAAGAAGGATAGGGACCTGATGGAGCGAGTCCAGAGGAGGGCCACAAAGATGATCAGAGGGCTGGAGCACCTCTCCTACGAGGACAGGCTGAGAGAGTTGGGGCTGTTCAGCCTGGAGAAGAGGAGGCTCCAGGGAGACCTTATAACGGCCTTCCAGTACCTAAAGGGGGCTTATAAGAAGGATGGGGAGAAATTCTTTAGCAGGTCCTGTTGTGATAGGATGAGGGGTAATGGTTTTAAAATAGGAGGAAGATTCAGACTTTATGTAAGGAAAATATTTTTTACAATGAGGGTGGTGGAACACTGGCACAGGTTGCCCAGAGAGGTGGCTGATGTCTGATCCCTGGAAATATTCAAGGCCAGGTTGGACAGGGCCCTGAGCAACCTGATCTGGTTGGAGATGTCCCTGCTTCTTGCAGGGAAGTTGGACTAGATGACCTTTAAAGGTCCCTCCAACCCAAACCATTCTGTGATTCTGTGATTTTTTTACTATAGAGTAGCATGACACCATCAGCCTTATCCTTCTTAAATGCCTTCTAAGCAGAGATTTCAATATCTTAATCATGCAGACTATCCCTTTTATTTCTTTCATGTCATAGATAAAATCTCTTTTCAGTGAGAACTTTCAGATCTTCTGATATCGTAATCAGGCACCAGTCACCAGGCTATAAACAATTCCATACTAATTCTCATCATGTACTTCACCACATTGGTTTCATTTGTTTGCCCCATGCTGAGCATCATTTAATACAATGCTTGCTTCCTTTGAGCTCCTAGTTTACTATCCTTCCAGCTTGTACTCTGCCTATTACACTGTCTTTATGTCAACCCATGAGTTTTTGCACTTTTACCTTTCCGATTCTCTCCCTCATCGCAGTGCAGAGGGCAGTGAGCCAGCAGCTGTGTGGGGCTCAGCTGTCTACTGGGGTTAAACCACGACAATCCTTTTTTTTTTTTTTTTTGCTGCCGAACATGGAGCTTGAAGGGTTTGAGATAAGGACAGATGTGATTGGAGTATGTGAGACCAAATTTCTAGCTGTTAAATCTACCCATCGGCAGGGCTTCCCATGGGGCTTGCTTGCCTTACTGTGTGTAAGTCCAGTGCTTGTTTGTGGCTGCTTTTTGCTTTTGCTGTTTGCTGTACTCCTGGTCATCCATAATTCTGAATGGAGCTGTGCTTTACACCAGTCCCAGGGCTTCAAAGAAGAAAACCAAAAGTGGAGCGGGTAGTGTATACCAGGGTTGCTCATATAAGTATGCAGCTGAAGACATAAAGTCAGAAAAGTCTGGACTTGCTGTGCTTCATGATCTTGGCACTGGCTGTGGCCAGTATGATTTGTTTCTTGTAGGTACTTGTTCTGGTATTGGAGCTGAAGAATTTACTCATTAAACAAGTAGTGAACTGACTGAGGCAAATAAAAGCTGTATTCAGTTTTGGATTACTGAATCTGATTGCAATGTTTAAATCTCTGGCTAATGCTTAAGGCTCTTAAAATCAGCCAGTGATGCTGGAGTGCTCTTGCATTCCCGAGAAAGCTGTACCTGCTGTCAGGCAGGCAGGGTCGGCTGTAGGAGCAGACTAAGTAGGGAGCTGTGTATGTGGCAAACATATCACTAGGGCCATGGAGCCCCGGCAGGGCTGGAAAACCTTAAAGCAGGGTGTATTGGCATGGTTGTGTGGATGAGGGGTGAAGAGCTGCTTTTCCCAGTGCTACTGGGAGTATTAAACGCTGTCCCAGGCACCTCCAGCCCTTGGGAAGGAGCCACGGGTACCCAGGTTCTTCATCCCAGCTGCTCACTCCACTGTTCATTCGCCTCACTGCCGGCTGGTGCTAAACTGGGAGAAGCCCGGGCTGGACTCGCTGCAGAGGATCGGGAGAGCCCTGAGCTCTGGTAGCAGTTTTCCTGGCTAATGCTGCTGAAAATGCTTATCACTTGCCCTCTTTTGAGATTCTGAATAGTAAGGCATACTTATACAGAGAAATCATCTGGTAAATGGCTTTGACAGTGAATGTGCTCTGTGTTGCATGGATCTTGAGGCTTCCTTGGACTCCAGCCCTCATCCTTTCAGCCCCTATTATCTGACTGTACAAAAAAGATCCATGAATACAGAGGATGATTTCATCTCCCTTTACAGGCAGTAGTGGATGGCTATTGCCAGCGGTTGTCTTAGCCTGACAGAGAGAGACAAAATCTTTGACTCTGTGCCATACCAAAATAAGCATCAGGTATATCTACAGAAAACTTTTTTTCCTAAATTGAGCAACTTCCATGATTAGAGAAATTAAAGCTTTTTCTTTTTTTTTTTTTTTTTTTTTTTTTTTTCTTCTTCACAA
>WHYT01016953.1:180247-195200 GCA_009806455.1 Tetrax tetrax
TTTTTTTTTTTTTTTTTTTTTTTTCCTTCCTCCATGCAGGACATGATAGGTAGAAAAGAGTCTTGCGCTTCGGGACAGATACCGATGACCGACCTAAGCTGTATTGCCTACGTACTGGAAGAATGGACTGTTGTGGAGTACCTGAAGAAATACTTTATTCATGTGGTCATTTTCTCACTGACAGTCAGTGCAATATTAGTTTTTTTTATAGTTCCTTTAACAATCCTCTTTTTCATTTACCTTACTAATATTGGGCTTTTAATATATCAGAGGAACGGTGAGGTAAAAGCAGATCCCTTGAGTGATGTTTGGGATAGTGCAAGGAAAAATATAGCAAGCTTTTGGGATATATATGCAAGAATATGGCATGGTAAGTATGACATGACTTGTCTCGAGCTTTGAATTATAATAAATATTAAATACACATAAGGTTTTTTTTTAAAATTTCTTCCAAATGGATGCAAAGAAATTACATTTATTATACTTTGTATGGCACCTAACCTGAAAGTTTCTGCATCAAAGACTGATTGCAATATAGAGTAGGCAGAATGAAAGGGAGAAATTAGTTTATATAGGGTAAATTTCTCTTAAGTGGATGGGCAGGTGTACTTCTCTGTATATGTTATCAGAGTGAAGCTTAGTAACTTAACTGCAAGGGAGATGTGTGATTTATTATTAATCTTAGTAGCTCTTTAAAACCCAACAACTAGTTGGAAATGCAATTAGTATATTTTTAGTTGGCAAAAACTACTTTGTGTTATGACAACTGAAAATAATTTTAAGAGCTGTATAGACAAAGAAATGACTACTTACCACGTTTAAGTTTGTACTGTAGCAGAATTTAAAAGTAACCTGATTTTTCAGTTCCATTACACTCAACCTTCAGTTCTCCTCCCTAGGAAAGACCTCAGCCACATGCTAGGCCCTTCTCCTTCTCACAAATGTAGTTTAAGGCTATCAGCAAGACTTTGTTGCCCTAAGGATGAAGAGTAACAGGTTGTTATCCATGTTGCTATCCTTCCTCACAGCTTTTTCCCTTAATCTTTGAACATCCTGCATTATAAAACTTCCTCCACCTCTTCCTAGGACTATCTGCTCAATCTCCATTTTTCTGCCTGAACAGCTCATGATAGGAGCTGTAGCAGAGAGGGAGATGAAGGCAGACAAGGAGGAACAGAACTCTTAGTTGGCAGAAGCTGTGGCTTTCCAGGCCTTTGTATACACTAGTCTCCTTGTCTGGCTCCACCTAAAACCTAAATCAAACATAGGAAGAGACAGGAGAGGGATTTACAGAAGTCCATGCCTGTGAGGAAATTCTCTTTCACTGAGAAGTGAATATATATAATTCTCACGGAGAGAACATCTATTTGGGATTATTAGAGTTTCTGGTTTGGACTTAAACATCTCAACCAGAGAAACTTTTTATCATGTAAAATCCCAGACTTCTCATTCTGCCTGACACAGAATGGAGATTCATAGTTCCATATTTCAGGAAAGCATCCTGAGTGCTTGTTTGCCTCTCATTCTGCCAATGAAGCAGATTCACAACAGTATAGTAATTTTTTTTAAACATTACTTTACTTTGGACTAGGAAAAGTTCCTAATGGGAAATAATTAATTGAGTCCCCTCACTGGGGAAAAGATCAGGTTCAGGTCTGATCTAGTGATTAAGCTGACCAACAAATCAGTCCACCAATAGCCTGTGGTGTTTGAGGGGCTTTCTGTTTGCTATTGACCAAAAGTTCCATCCAGAACATTATTTTAAAAGCTACTGCAGAGGCTTTCACAACTCTCTGAAGGTCATTTAACAAAGGACAGTAAACAGTTTTCTTTAAATTGCCAGATGATTTACAGCTGTCATTGTTAGCGTCTTGCTTTCCATCCCAAACAGGTTATGAGCTTCATGGTGTGGAAAACCTACCAGAAGGGCCAGGCATTCTTGTGTATTACCATGGAGCTATTCCTATAGACTACCTTTACTTTTTGTCTAGGCTGTTTCTCTGGAAGAAAAGACTTTGTCTGTCAGTAGCTGATCATTTCGTCTTTCGTTTACCAGGTAAGAACATGTTCTTTTGTATTTAAGCATCCTGGATGTGCTCAACCTGTTGCTGGTTTTGGTGAAACTTACATTTATTACACTTTCAAGAGAGCTTTTAAATTAAAAGACTGCTTTTAGAATTTTAAACTAAAAGCTGGAAGAGGCATAAGGGCAAACAGGGTAGAATATCCTATCTTTTAAGAGAAAGGTCATAAAGACACTGGTAGACCCTCCAAAACCAACAAATAGACATATAGTCCCATTGGGGTGAAATGTCATGCCTCCATAAAAACTGTAGGATAGGACTATATTATTGACCCGATGCTGACTGGTCAGCCATGGGCTATGAGTGCAGAAGAGCCCTGTAAGTGGTAGGATACCAATCACTTGCCCTCTGTGCTGAGTAGCCATTGCAGTGGGGTATGACATCAAATCTATCTTTTGAGCAAAGTCTGGAGTAGGGCACAAAACTCTACTGAAGATTTGACAGTTGAAGAGAGCTCTGTAATACTGACCACTACAATACATTCAACACACTGTAGACTCAGAGAGAAATAAATAATTCCATTGTGAAAAGGAGAAGATACAGAAAAAGCAAACCTCATTCATTTTTAGAAAAACAAGACATAAAGAAGGAGCATCCAGAAGGAATAGCAAGATTATTTAAAGGCTCCTTTACACCACTTATATTAAAAATTGTTGTAATACTAAAGAGTAAGGGAAGCTATTTAAATTCTTCAGAAAATGAAGTTGTGTTCAAACACTGAAGACAAAGAGCATAAACTCAAGCAATTTTTGATGCAAGAACATATGAAGACATCCCTAGAAAGATGGTGAGGAATGCATACTTAGTAAATACTGTGTAGTACTAAACACATCAGAAGCATGAAGTCATCAAGAGATTATTGGCTTTTAAGAGGGCCCCTGAGGGAAACTAAAGCTTAAAAGAATGCTGCAAAGGAGACTTTTTTTTTTTTTTAAGGGAAAATGAGAGGGTACTGTTTCAAATTGAAGTGTCCACAGCACAGGTTTTTACTGCAGATGTATAGTAATGTATTGTCAGGATCAAGCAACACTCTCAGCTGTGCAACCTGTGTAGATTTAAAATGTGAAGATAATATAAGAAAGCATAGAGTGCTTCTGTGGTCCTCAGTCTGTCTTTTGGAGAGATCTCAATTATGGAAACGAAGGCAATTCACTGAACTGTTCCTGCAGTGCTGAAACTGCCCTGCTAACTTCTGCCATTCATGTATCTTGAGAGTCATACAGCAGTCCCATTGGATCCATGTAGTTTGCAATTTAACCACAAAATGCTCAATTTAACAACTCAAAACCTCAATGTTTAAAATGTTAAACATCAGATTTTAAATGAACACTAAAAGTAGTTGCTTGTGAGTTATTAATTTTTGTAGTAATCTTTATTGTACTGATTTTTTCTTTTCTGGATTAAAATATTTTAAAAGAAGGAGGGAGGAACAGATATTTATTTTCAGATTTCTAGCAATGATGCACAAGTTTGTTGCATAGCTGGTGTTTTGATAATTATGGAAAATAGCACGTGGAAGTATTAGTTTATTGAGGTGCTCCTGATACGCTGGTTCATCTTCATAAACTTGGGCAAAGTGTCACATACTTGTCATTTTGTCAATATTTACTTTGTACATGTTTTATTTCCTTTGTACAGATTAGCCTTAATCTAAATATATAGCTATTTGATTTTCATTTAGCTGTAATCTTGTTCCTACATGCAAGCAGTATTTGTGATATATTGTTATAATATGTATTTGCTACTTATTTCCTGCAGGACTGAAATTATTATTGGAAGTGACGGGTGTTATGCCAGGTACAAGGGAGGAGTGTCTCGATGCACTGAAGAATGGACACTTGGTGTCCGTCTCCCCAGGTGGAGTTAGAGAAGCACTATTCAGTGATGAAAGTTATCAGCTCGTGTGGGGAAATCGAAAAGGCTTTGCTCAGGTTGCTCTAGAAGCAAAAGTGGTGAGTATTACATGTTACCAATCCCAGTTTATGCTTATTGCATACATGCTTCATTATAAAATAAATTTAGGGGTGTTTGTTGGAAAATCTTCCAGACAGAAGAAAAGGTTTGGGAGTAAAGATTGCTTTTCCTTTTCCCACCACTTTCCTTGAGCATATTGATCCATAGGGAGGAAGGGTTTTATGGAACTGTATAGCTTTTTCTTGGCTGTTCCAAGGCATCCATCTCTACAGTTCATGTCTACAGTTTCATCGCATAGGCATCCAATTTTCTGTCTTGACTGTGTTTCAGAAATCTCCACTGTGGTCCTTCTCCATATTGCCATAAGGTTTCATTCTTTTTTTTCTCATCCTACTAGACTTATATATTTATCTTACTTCTACATACTCAGTCTTTTTCTTATGGCTCTTTAATATATTATCCTCATCTTTGTTTCTTCTCATATTCTGAGATGGTCCAGGATTTTGTTCTTACCCTTACTTTTCTTTGGAAACATTCAAGGCCAGGTTGGATGAGGCTCTGAGCAACCTAATCTGGTTAGAGATTAGGGTTTAATCTCTGCAAGGATTACCTTGCATGGGTGTTGGACTAGATGACCTTTACAGGTCCCTTCCAAATCCAAACTATTCTGTGAAAGATTTTATCGAATAACACAAGGTGTGTCTAGATCAGTGTCTGAGTTTGAACCATGTGCCTCCAGATGAGCACTTTTGAAGCAGTTTTTCCATCTCCCTCACCTACCATGCTTTCACTCACGTCATGGAACATGCTACAATACCTGAGCTGCATTCCTTTTGGCTGAAACAAAACCGGAAGTGGGACCCAATACTCTCCAGTTGCAAATGGTCGTTCAGTCAATGGTATCAGATAAGAATTAGTTCTACATAAAAATAGAGCACTGAAATGTGTTCAGCGTTGATGTCAAATCCTCAGCATCCTCTAGAGATGTCCTTCTATTGGTTTATACTCCACTGATGCACACATGGCCCCCGTTTCATTTACATTTTCCGTATGGATTGTCTACAAATACAAACTTCTACCACTGGCTCTGACTTCTTCCATCTAATTCCACAGGTAAGACTGTTTCTGTGATATAGTCTCTGGAAGTCATTTTATTTGAGATGGCATAGAGCTGAAAGAGCAGCAACTCTTTTTTCTAACTGCCACTTCTCAACGTCATCACCATTAGAGATAAGTTTTCTGTCTTAATTTAAACTTAGCCTACCTAGTGCTCTTTGTGTTTGACAATAGTGGTAGAGATCCAGGCTTCATCCGTTCTGCCATGAGCTTTCTGCTGCTTTCCCATGAATTGCACTATCGTCATTTTTCTTTACGTTCTTATGGATAGCTCATCA
Source organism: Tetrax tetrax (assembly GCA_009806455.1). Classification (NCBI taxonomy): domain Eukaryota; kingdom Metazoa; phylum Chordata; class Aves; order Otidiformes; family Otididae; genus Tetrax; species Tetrax tetrax. The sequence continues at coordinate 185,640 of WHYT01016953.1, forward strand.
ATTGCGCTGCTCTTTGGCCTTCCACATAAATGTAATGCTTTTCTGTCTGTATAGGAGAATCTGTACAGGAACTTGGGTTCTTCCTATGAAACTTGGAATTTCTTACCACTCCTTTCAGGTTTTTTGTGCAGTTATATCTCTTGCCCCATCCAATTTGTTCCTTCTCAAACTTTGCTTTGGTCTGTTGTGCCAGAGCTCCTACTACAAAGTACCAAGGGGTGCAAAATGCATGCTTTGGGTTAATATTTCTTCCAAACTTTATCTGTCTCTGAAATCTTGTGAGGAGATTACTAAACACTAGACTAAATTTAGGAGAGTCCTATTTCTACCTGTCTGTTTGTCTTGTTATGTGGCCTTTTAAAAGTTATGTTTTATGTGCTTCTGCTCCCTCTCCTGGCCTTTTTCTCAGAAGCGTGGGCTGGTAAGTGTTAGTCACAATACTTCACATATTGTGTGGGCCTGTACACCACCACTACTAGGAAAATATCAGAATGTGAGTAGGATAAATCCAGTCAAATTCATATAGGCATTTTGAATTCCGTTATCATCTTTCCTCTTATGTATTAATTTCATAATATATACTTGAACAAAGAGGTGTAACTTTAACAACTTATTTCTAATAATTTGCTTTCATATCTATCCTTCAAGCTACTTCAAACATTTGAACAATCTTTTGCCAGATGTTTTCACTTCACTTGGAACCTTATAGTGTAATAAGCTTGGGTTTTTTTTAAATACAAATTGAATGTTAAAAATCTGAGTGCCCTTAATATAGAGTGTCACTCTGATAAAAATATGTCACAAAAATCCTTGCTAGTAATCCTCTTAATCATTCCACTCTTCCATAATTCAGAAGCACATGAAAATAGCTGAACAGTAGTACATAAATTTGTTTGCACCTTCTATTGACAGGGTTTGTGTATTTTTTATTTAATGGATTGGGTGATATTCATTGAGGATAAGGTTCTTGCAGTGTGAAAGGTTCTTGCGGTCATTTGTATAACATGTTTGGTAAAACAGACACTACATAGGATTATCTGTTATGTGGAGGGCAGAGAGAATATTTTCTTCTTTGACATCTCCTAGCCTGAGCTCACCTTTACAGTGCTGCTGGCTCTTGTATTACTTATTGTTGCACTCATTCAGGTGTATTTCTTTTTTTTTTTTTTTTTTTTTTTTTTTTTTTTTTTTTTTTTTTTTTATGATCAGGAAGTCTGAGTGGATCCCGGTATCATGAGCATCACTGTAATTAGTTTGCAGGCTCCACTGCGTTTTTGCCATTTTTGATATTTCTCTGAAAATCTGTGATCGGACACACCTTAGGTAACTAAACAAACAAACAAAGTGCTATGTATTTAACAGTAGAGGGGGCAATACTAACCTTATATACCATTTCTTATATAAAATTAGACCCATAGTAGTAACTGGATTCCATCTTTTCACAAATTTGGAGTTTGATTGGTCTTGTTTGTTCTTTCTGCATCCTTTTCAATACTGGCCAAACCAGTCTTGTAGGTTGACTGAAAACTGGGGTAGACTCGTCTAAACTAACAGAACTTGCTCTGTAATGTAGCAATTCATATATGTTTTCCTAATAATTATTCATGTCCTGGATGAAGGCAAGAGAGGACTAGAAGTCCCTCACTTTGAATTTATTCCACATACAAGGTAGCCATCAACCAAAGAACCACACATTCTTTACAGAATTCATAATGACTACATGGTGGTTCATAACCTGCCACAGGTGGCTTGAATCATAGAATCATAGAATCACATGGTTGGATGAGACCTATAAGATCATCCAGTCCAACCGTCTTCCCACTACCATTGCTGCCAGAGCTACTAAACCATATCTTGTAGCTCCTCATCAAGCTGCCTCTTGAACACTGCCAGGGACGGCGACTCCACCGCCTCCCTGGGCAGGCCATTCCAGTGCCTGACCACTCTTTGGGAGAAAAAGTTTTTCCTCACGTCCAACCTAAACCTCCTCTGGTACAACTTGTGGCCATTACCTGGGGATTTCAAGACAAAAATAAGTTTATAGAATCATGGAATCATAAAATTGTTAGGATTGGAAGGGACCTTTAATGGTCATCTAGTCCACCCCCCCTGGCAAGGAGCAGGGACATATCCAACCAGATCAGGTTGCTCAGGGCCCTGTCCAACCCGGCCTTGAATGTTTCCAGGGATGGAACATCCACCACCCCTCTGGGCAACCTGTTCCAGGGTTCCACCGCTCTCACTGTAAAAAATTTCTTCCTTACGTCCAGTCTGAATCTACCTCGCTCTATTTTAAAACCATTACCCCTCATCTTATCACAACAGGCCCTGCTGAAGAGTTTCTCCCCATCTTTCCTGTAGGCCTCCTTTAGGTACTGGAAGGCTGCTCTAAGTTCTCGCCAGAACCTTCTCTTCTCCAGGCTGAACAGCCCCAATAGGAGAGGTGCCCCAGCCGTCTGATCATCTTCATGGCCCTCCTCTGGAGTTGCTATATATGAATATGAATATATATGAATAGACAATCCCATTCTTATTATAAAGTTATGGAAGTTCAACAAGTCTTCTACTGAAAAAGCTGAAGAAAAGCAAAGAAGGAATGTAGTTTTAGCCTCAGTCCTTGCCGGCAGGCTTCCAAATCCAGTTTCCACTTCATCTTGTGTGACTACTCTGCTTACTTGGGGTCAGAAAAGGAGAGCATTGTTATTTAATGTAATGTTCTGACTCAATGAACTTCTGAGACACATTATTTGTCTCAGGTTAATTTATGTAGGCCAGGGGCCTGAGCTTCAGTAATACCCTCTGTAGCTGGAACCTGACAGGCTAATGGGGAGAGTCACCATTTCTGAAGACCCCTGCATTTTATCTGTGCCAAGAGATTGGTTCAAATCTACTTAGGTAAAAGATAAACAAGGACTATGGTTTATGTAATTCTTAAAAAAAATATAGAATAGCCTCATGCATCAGTACATGCTGGGAACTGACCAGTATGTGCAGGGGGTTTGGAGTAGTCCAGAGGTTGGCTGATCATTGTATGCAAGTAGCTTCCATAGTTGCCAGATTTTTTTATAACCTAAAAATATGTTTCTCTTGCACTATTTCAAATTTGAAGTGTTTTGTCTGTATGATAGGTGGGCTTCAAACATTTTTAATGTTAGACATACAGTACTCAAGCAATAGCCAAAGCTAAGTGTGGTATTTTTAGTTTTTTGCCCTATGCTTTTAAAAGACATTACTGATTATTTTTAAGGATTTATTTCTAATAATTTCCCATAATTTATCATTCTGAAAGGTTTACTATTACAGCTGTATGTATATTTGATATTTTTGTTATCTGTCAGAGTTTTTTTTTTTCCTTTAAATAGTTTCCATTGCTTTGAGTTCTTTGTTAGGCTTTAGTTAGGTCTTTTTCTTGCTTGCTTTTTTTCTCATCCTCTGGTTTCTGTTCTGTGGTAGTGATTCTTAACAGCATAAAGGTGTTCCTTCATTACCTTCTGGAAAAGTAATTCCAACAACATGCTCAAAATAGGGTTTAAAAAAAAAATGACAAGGGACAATAGAGGGGAAAAATCATTATATGTATGGATACAGTCACTGCTAGTTTGGCTACAAACTATAAAATCTTACCTCAGGCTATAAGACATGACTGTTTCAAGATCAGGTATCTCAAGTGTCTTTCTTTTTAGTTACAGTAATGAAGTGAACTTGTTCTCTAATAGCCTAAGGATCTGCCCTCCGGAAGGTGTGTAGTCCAGGTCAACAAGGACATACAATTGTCTTATTTGTCCAAGGAATGTGCAGAACTTGTTTTCCAGTGGTCTATTATCCAAACATTATTGCTTCAGTGAGACCTTACTTTGAGAAGCAGATGAGATGAACCAAACGTGAATGTCTGCTTGCTTTCTGTAAGACTTCATGTGCTGAATACTTTCATATTCACCACATATGATGGAAGCTTTAGACAGAGAAACTGCAAAACTTCATGTTATGTTTCAGTCAGCAGTACTGCAATAAATATATAACATACAAGTTAGTTTTTTCAGAATCTCAGTTAACTTTTGTAATGTATATTCAAAATGAAAGGTATAAATCTCTAATACAATGTCAGTCATTTTCTGTATAGACGGTGACTTCAAACCAGCAATGTTTGTGGGAGCTGAGAAACAGAATTTGATTCCTATTCTGGAGTTTATTGTTTTATAACAAGATTCCTTGTTTGCCACCTAACTCACTGATAATTATCCTCTGTATTCAAGTGTTTTCCTTAGCTGCATTAACAGGCACTAAAACATAAATTCAAACCTGGTGTAACATTTCCACCTTATTTTTTTTTTTTGTGGTTCCTTAGCCCATCATTCCAATGTATACTCAAAATGTCCGGGAAGGATATAGGATGTTTAAAGAAAGAAGTAAGAACTTTAAAATATATTTTAAGTACTTGGAATGTTTTCCCTATTTTTGTCTCAGATTTCTCTCACTTTTATCTTAAATTTTGCTTTTCAGACTTCTGCTTACTTTGGATTCTCTAACACTCTTGCTGTATCTCAGATATGCGAACAGCTTGTGTATAACTGGTTTGTGCTATGTGATTTGTTTCTTTAATGCAGTCTTATTTCAGTGATCTATTAAGTCTATCAAGCTTTGTTTTGTTGGACAGTTACCTAAATCCTGTAATTTCTTCTTGACTGTCAGATAAAGCATGCATTTTTAAGTAGTCTTCCATATTAATCAGATTTCAAGTTTGGATTGTGTTTTCTGTGACTATAATCTCACTTCTTGCTCCCTTAAACTATTTCAGGATTTTTTAGACAGTTGTATGAAAGTACTCGGTTGCCATTTATTCCACCATACGGAGGACTTCCAGTTAAATTTCGCACATACATTGGGGAGCCCATCCCTTATGATCCCAATATAACTCCAGAGGAATTAGTTGAAAAGGTAAGATAGCTCTCCTTGCAATACTGAACTACACACTTTGCCCTCTATTAGATATGCACTTGTAACTAAGTTTTGTATGCTTGAATAAAGACAAATACACTGTTAGTAGCTTGCTAAAGTTGAGCAGTTCAGCTCCAGGATTATTTAATGTACTGATACCTACAAGTATGTATTGACATAGTAACAGTTGATTGGGATGTCTTCATCCTTTCAGAATGTGTGAGATCTGTCTTCTTGGGATGCTAACTTTCTTTCTCCTATCCCTTTGATAACTTTGATAACTGAAATTATGTGAACTATGTTTTAAGTAAAGTTTTCAGTGACTAGGAAAATAAATTTAATCTATAACAAATATCTTTTGAGAATCTTATCTAAATAACATAGGGCTCTAGGAAAAAACGTTCTACAAGAGCTTCAGTCTCATTTTCAAAAGGAAAATGTTAAAAAATAATTTGCATCCAAAATATAAAAATGTTTTGAGTACCTACAGCTTGGTGAAATCAGTGATGCCCAGGGGCATAAAAAAGTTTATGGATCCAGGGTTTAGGCATTTTTCAAAATACTAATCTATACAGAAAATGCATTTAATTTTTTTTTTTTTCATAGAAGATGAAAGGAGGGCCTTATGCAAAAAAACCTGCTATTGCCTAGGAATACACAAATCAAAACATTTGTTAGGAATCACTGACGTAAAAACCACGTTGCACCCCCCAAAAAATGCCAGAAGGCTAGCTTTTCTTTCTCTTTTTTTTTTTTTTTTTTTTTAATTTTTATTTTTATTTTTTTAAGGATCTACTGGGCAGATTGTTCTGGGCTTCACAGCAGTGAAACGAGAAAGACAGTTTTGGTCTGTTACAAGGAAACTGCCCCAGCAAGCTATAGGAGTTTAGTCTTAGCAAGTTTAGGAGGCTGGAAGCAATATTAGTGCTAAAACTACCATCCGTATTCTTGGATTTTGCAGGAACAGTATTTTGCAAAAACCTGCAAAACTGAAGTTGAAACTTCCTATCACACTGATTTGCTTTAAGTCAAGCCTTTGATGACCCACTTCAGTGGGAATATAGTTAGGTCTTGTGTGGCTCATTAAAAAAAAACGAACAAACTTAAATGGGGTTTGAGATGAGCAGTGGCCGGCTGACCTCTATCTGATGCTGCCCTGGAAAGGAGTCAAGACATGAATCTGTCAGGAAAGGTTTGGCCACTTTTTTTCTTATATTCTCAGTCATATTCTACCATCGCTCTGGGATAGCTCACCCAAGTATGTAGCTTCCCTTACTTCAAGTTTAAATACATGAGGAAAAACTAAGGGAGATAATTTCTTATATCTAGTTGAAATACAAAATATTTTATGCATTCTCTTCACAAACTTGCATTTGAATCTCATGTAGAGTGAAAATGAACAGGTTTTAGATCCAAACTATCTTATTATGTGCATGCTGAATATGATACAATTATGGAAGAATTCATGTTGGGAAGGACAGATGGAGGTCCCTACTCCAAATTCCTGGTCCCAGCAAGATCAGCTATGAGATCAGACAAGGTTAGTCAGACTTTATCCAGTGCTTCTGATGAAAACCTTCAGGGATGAAGATTGTACAAACTTCATATTTGCACGTGTTAAAAGCTACTTTGACTTAGTAATGCTCAGGTTTGATAAGTCTCAGTAATTTGAACCTATCCAAACTGCAGTCAATCTTTTTATTCCTTTCCTTTTCTTTCCATTCCAAGGAAAGTGTTAGGACAACTAGCTAATACAGAAGACAACTTTTTTCTTAAAGTAGATCTTACGTGTGAATTTCCCAGTACCTCTTGAACCTATGAGAATAATTCAGTGATTATACTGTTCTTCCTTGCATAAGCAGGTCTGTAAAGGCAATTTTCTGTTCTCTTTTCAGACAAAGACTGCAGTCCAGGCTCTCATAACCAAGCACCAAACAATCCCAGGCAGCATATGGAAGGCTTTACTGGAGCGATTTGATAAACGTTGTAAAAGTGATTAGAATGCTTATGTTTATTTCATTGTTTTTACAGCATAAAGTAAAAAACAGTGTCCCACAGCAACAATGACTAATAATTGGTGTTCAACCAGTTTAGTTTACAAGTTGCTACAGATTTGACAGAAGAAAACAGTTAACCTGTTGAAGGTTTCCCCCGTGTCTTTGAGGATACACTGACATCAGAAAAATAGAATGAGAAAACTTATGTGTAATAGGAATGCAACAGCTAAATTTCCCAAAAGGTAATAATGTAGCCAGGACTTGCTTGGTTCCTAGAACAAGTACGTATGTACATCTGAGAGCCTCAGAAGTTTTGGCTAGATCTGTGTTTTTGAGTGGTTCACAGTCCAGTCTCGGAGCAGAACCTCAGAGTCACTGTTGTCCCACCAGAGTCCACCCATCGGTGGGCACCTTCCCTGTTGGACCCCATGCAAGACAGTGTCAAAAGAGAACTTGTCTTGCTTTAGCTAATGATCTACTGCTTAGGCCATTTTTCTAGAGAGACTATAAAAAGATAAATAATCCCATTAAACCTGTTATTAGACTCCTACAAACACATCAGCTTAGTGGTTCGGTACCCTGGAAAGTAGGAATGCTGCATCCAAGACTTTGCCCCAACAGAAAAAAAAGTCTCTCAAAGAGAGAAAAAAAACTTCAGTGAAGTGTAGCACTATGCCAATACATGTAGAAAGTAGTTTCAAGTCTGAGCTGGTACATTCATGCACTATTGCATCATGCAATACTGGTTTAGTGAATGAGGCTGCCCCCAACCTGAGAATCCCTGCATCGTAGTGTGTTTGCAGTACAGATGTGCTGTACTCGCCCAGATCTCCTGCTGAGCCAGGAGGGGGCTGGCAGTGAGCTTACTTATGTAATGCAACCCTGAGGCTTAGCATCACTGGTGCTTTGCCCAAAAATGTGGCCTTGCAACACTGCCACCCGTATATGGAATGAAACTGAATGCCTGTTTGGAAAGATGGACATCGGCAGCATTTTCTTCCCAATAAAACTTGCAGAATACTGAAACTTGCTATAAAGCAGAATGTGTTTTTTACAAGCTGTGGGATGTTGTTACTGGTGGGAGTGGGAGAACTTTCTGTAATCTATCCAATATGCCATTAAATGCAACCAACTCTGTTAACTTTAAACACCACGCGAGGTAACATTTGTGCTTCATTTTTCCTTCTTGTACTTTCAATACCTGTATAATCTTTCCCCTCAACATCCTAAAACTTTATGTAGCATTTGAGGAAATATATACAATGTTTGCCCATTTTCACTAGAAAACTAAATCTACTCTTTAGATTAAAATAAATCCATTCTCTTCCCATGCTGCTTTCTCCCCAAATACTTCTTGCACATCTGGAAAAGGGAGCAGGATAGACAGGCGCGTTACTTCCCTGGAGCAAAAAGACAAGAATGCTGAAAATAAAATGTCAAATTCGTCCTAACGCATAGGAACATTTACCTGAATACCTGAACTATAATTGGTGTATACAGGCAGATTTTTCTCCCAGCAGAGACTCAACATGCAAAGGAGATAATTAAAACAAATCAAGATTCTGACTGTTCTGCCTGGACATGAACAGGAATTCAAACCATGAAGTCTCACATAGTGCACTCCAACAACATAAGCTGAAATTCAAAGCCTGAGGTTGTCAAGTGAGAAAAGGAACTAAAAGAAAGGGCTATCAAACATGGAACATGAAGAAGCAAGAGGAGTTAAGAGTAACCAGAATCTGAAAGCATTCCTTGTATAGCAGAAGCTATGCAAAAGGACTAGACTACATCATTCCCTGACTATCCTATCCTGTTTTTTCAAGCACATTACCATCATTATGGAGCGTGTCCAAAGGCCAACGAAGCTGGTGAGGGGTCTGGAGCACAAGTCTTATGAGGAGCAGCTGAGGAAACTGGGGTTGTTTAATCTGGAGAAGAGGAGACTGAGGGGAGACCTCATCGCTCTCTACAACTACCTGAAAGGAGGTTGTAGGGAGGTGAGTGTTGGTCTCTTCTCCCAAGTAATAAGTGATAAGAAGAAATGGCTTCAAGTTGTACCAGTTCACTCTCCTACTACATGTATTGTCATACGACAAAAAAGAAATGAAAAACAGCAAATGCAAATGACCTGCGTGTGCCTCAAAGAGACACTTAGGACTCTTTTTGGGTATAATTTGCCCAACGAACAATGCAAGGAAATCCTGTTTCTTAAGCTTTTCACATGTAAGGTTTATCTAGTTCAAATGACAAGTTTTTGCACTGGGGAAAATGTTTCATACTGGTAATACTGGAAAAATAACTTAATTGGAAAACAGGGCACATATCGTTGTACAAGTGGACAACTGAACAACCACAGAAGTCGAACGGGCAGATTACGTCAATGTAAAAGCCAGTGAGAAAAACTTGACAGGCAAAGATCTGAAGGAGCTCGCAGCCCGTTCCGGCCGAGTTGCTCCCGCCCGAAGCTGAGGGCCCACCTCAAGGCAGCGGCCACCTTTCAGCCCAGCTGGTAGGGCGGCGAAACGAACCCGTGTTTCTGGAGCCCAGCCGTGGGGCCCTGAAACATCCTGCAGCTGCAGCGGATGGAGGACGCCGGCCCCCCAATAGCCCCCCGCCCCGCAGGGCCCCC